>JAMKCH010087125.1:0-78409 GCA_023653785.1 Ophioderma brevispina | reverse complement strand
GGGCAGCTAGTAAAAGGGCCCTGGTATAGTTGCAAAGGGGCCCTGTGGTCAGTAGTCAGACAGGGACCCTAAGGTGGTGACAAAGTTTAATAATGCTACAGGTTACGTCTGATAAGGTTTGCCAACAACTAAACTGTTCATACTATATTCTTGTATTTCAATATATATATTTTTATACTTATTTCAAACACTTTTGTACTAAGCAAGTTGCAATAAAACTTCACGAATTCAATCTGATATTGTGTCTACCGTTTCTTTCTTACATAAGTATTTCCCAACCACATAGATAAACCCAACAAGACTCACTCCTTGGGGTGCCCCTTTCCTTTTTAAAGGAATTTTTATTCAGTGCATTTGTGGATTTTATTCAGAAATGCAATTTGGTGATTACTAACAAATTCAACACAATGCCCTTCAAAAATGCAGAACGGAATTTGTTTGGACATCTATGATTCATCTAATAATAACATATATTATTATACATGAAGTTAATATGATGTAGATTGAATATGATTGAAACAACAATTGGTCAAACAAATTTTCAATTGGATAACAGCAATAGCAAGGTTGCTGTAGATTAGAACTAACCTATATATTGGGATGTAAAAGCATTGAATGTTAATACAAACCTGAAGAGCATATTGCTCTTTTCTTTGCAAATCTGTCCTTGGTAAATTTTGATCTTTTCAATCCGGATTTGTTACCACTCGGCTGCTTTATGTTGCCATAATAGACAAGAAAGTGGCGGTGTTTGAATGATGGGTATGTGTATGGTTTTATTTTACAAAAAAAGCTATATGATTTTGATGAGATTAAAATCTTTTTAAAAAGAACTTACCTTCATGTAATTTGAATTTATATTCAAAATATATTGATAATGAATTTAAAAATGTATAGTCTCGTGCCGAGCAAGCTCGTGCGCGGAGTGCCCATCTCTCTTTCCTTAGCGTTTGGGCCAGACTCCTCCGTATTATGTTTGCTGTGGGGGGTTCGCCACTCCTCCTGCACAGCGAGTCTGTTACTTTCCCAGCATTGAATAATCCTGGTACCCATTTATACACCTGGGTGGAGAGGAGTAATTAAGGTAAAGTGCCTTACTCAAGGGCACAACACGTTGGCCGCAGTGGGACTCGAACCCACGACCTTTGGATTGCGGGACGAGCGCTCAATCCACTCCACCACACGTGCCCATTAGTATAACCATTGATTATGAGACAGTAAGTGTGCCTAGATTTCTGATATGAATGAACACATCCTCATTGTCCTCCTTCTCCTCCTCTTCCTCTCCCTCTTCCTCTCCCTCTTCTTCCATCTCCTCCTCCTCCTCCTCTTCTTCTTCCTCCTCCTCATCATCAGTCATTGCTATTTTCATCATGTCATCATAATGGTTGTCATCATTTCACTCATGATCAGTTCATAGTGTTTCCAAACTCTCAGGTGATGAAATTATCCTAATTGACCAAAATGGTAGAAAAATTATGATCAAAAAGAATGCATCCCCCTTCATTTCTAAAGTGATAGTGAACAAATCCATCCATAAAAGAGAGTATATATTTTTTTTTGCACTTGCCAAAATCCTAAGGTGCCCCTTCAAGGTTTAAAACTTATTCTGGAAGGAAGTCTACCTTTCAACCTGGGTTTCAACTGGGGTGAGTCATTTATGAATGGACCTTTTTTCTTTCAACATGCTCTGAATAAAAAGTTGAGAATATTTCTCATGTTCCAGCCCATCCATGAGAAATTTACTCACCTTTTACATAAAATTTACTTTGTTTATTGAAAGGAAAAAAATCCATTAGTGAAGGACTAACCCTGGTTTAAATATGGGTTTAAAGTTAAACTTCTTTCAGAAAACCAGCCTAAAGGTGTTCCTCCCACCTAATTTCCATGGACGTAAACCAACGCAAACATGCCCGACCGGAGATTTTGCTAAGGAAGCTAGTCGGAAATGAAGTATTGACAATAAAGGAGGCTAACTGAATTGCTGTGTATCGTGCCTAGCCTGACGATGCCCATTTGAACTTCCTCTACCGTCTACATGAAAATTCCCCTCGGTGTTGATGCCTCTTATTTTTTTTCTTGTCTCTGTAGAGGAATAATCGGAATATTGGATGAAGTAGACTTTAAAGTAGATGTTATGCTAGTCAGCTGGTGAGAATGCTACTGCTTCCGCTAAATCTATTATACGTGGCAGGAAAGAGAAGATGATAAACAAAAGAATAATGTCATCGTAGAATACTGAAAAACAACTTGAAGGGACTTATTTCACTAGGGAGATACCCACTTTCAGTTGATAGTAAATGACACGATAAAAATTGAACTAAACAACTATTACATTTAAAAAACAAAAAGTCACAAAATATACATAGAGAATGGTCAGTTGTTTTTTTTACACTCACCCCATGATTTTGAGCAGTTAATGTTCTTTAGAGACATGGAATTATAGATTAGGTATTATAGAAAAAGGCCACATGTCAAAATAAGCCAAAACATTCTAAGGTAGAATATATCTGAAGAACACATTATGGAACACATCACGGCAGTACGCATTTCAAGAAATCTCAAAATTATGATCAGAAACAGTAAATTGAAAAGAGAATGGTTTTTGTACAGGATTCGAACTGGGGAACCCTCAGGTACCAGGCCTATGGCTTGGGGTTAGCAAGCCACCACGGTGTTGCTGACCTGGCCAGCAATTTTTGTGTCTCTGTGTGTGTGTTCATTTGATGATCCAATCACATCACCCCCCTGTCCAAAATCATGTAATGATTGCATCATAAGAACACCCATATAGGCACAAAATCACTGCAGGCCAGTGACACCCTTGTGGCTTGCCCTCGCTGGTCATGGGACTGGGGGCCTCAGGGATCCCTGGTTCAGTTCCCACCCATGATGTGAAATCTTCTTTAGCTTCTTTCCCTTCATCCCTTCCTCCCGATACCGGGAGATAAGCTAGAGATGAGAGCCTTGTAGGGTTATTGTAATAGCAAGTAATTACACTAAAATAACCAATTATGGCAATTGATACTACCAGGTAACCTTGACCTTAACTGTAGAGAATTTTGTTTGAGTGTGAATTTCAGAGATATTGGATGGCAATGTTGTTTGTCATGTCCAGATTAGTTGTTTATCAAGAGAGTATTCAAAACCAAATAAAAATGTAATGTTTTTGCTGACAGATTTGTTGAAAAATCTTGACACTAGAAAGAAAGATGATGAAAAATTGCCTTTGAAGCGATCTTGACCATATGCAGCCAGGATGTCATTTTTCACATCGAAAAGTGTTAATTGTCATGATCTTTCAGCTTATCAGACTTTAAGAAAATGTGGACAGCTAGCTGAAGGTTTGCCATTTTGCTGTTTTAATATTCTGCATAGGCTTAGGAATGGAGGGTGAGGCTGAAGTACCTTTCAGCCCCCCCCCCAATAATTGAAGATGAAAGTGATGTAAAAGTTTAAACATACATATTTCCAGGATATGAGCTAAAAATGTCACAAAATACCCACAAGCTTCAGGACTTGACTCCTAACAAGGGGTTTTCCCCCTGGTCCCCCATCAGGTTCAACAGAACTATCAATTGGCTCAGCCCCTCCAATGTTGAAAATCTTCCTAAGCCTATGCAACCAATCCCACAATGCATTGCGGTATGCAATACACATACCAGTATTTGAAGCCTGAGCACTAATATTTTCTGGGCATTAATTCTGGACTCAACCTTATCAAGGCATAATGTCCAAATCAGCATTATGGTAATAATCCAACGCCCAACATGGAATTTTATAGGTTTTTGTAAAAGTTGGAACTGACCTAAACTTGTTCCTCTCACAAAGATTTCTATGCATAGATTGTTTAAAGGGATAGGCCAACTTATGGAAAATAACTCTATTTTTACCATGGGGTGGTTCCCCAAGATCCTACTATGATTTATGTTAAAGGTAATGCATCTTTTTTTAAGTCATGGTTCCAGCTTGTGGTGAATTGATATATCTTGTTTTCTGGGGTTTCATAATATCCAAATAAATTATTCTTCTGCCTCTGTTGGTGGATTTGCTGACAAATGCTATCAGTGATCACATCTAACAGAGGGCAATAAATATTGCCAGAAATAAGCTCATGTATGAGACGTGACTTAACATTTGAGCATGGCAAGTCTTCATGATTTCAACCGGGGCATTGTGCTTTGGAAAAGTTCAAGTAAATCTTGATCTGTCAGTTCTAACATGTTAGATAATAACAATGGTGGCGTAGATGTTTAAACCCAACAGGCTGTAGTGTACTACAAAGTTTGCTGGACTTGGCAATGTGGGTCAGCAAATAACATACAACATACACTGCGTGTTATGTCCAAAGTTCATTCAAGCAAATACGGTCGAAGCAGTCAAGCCATGTTGAAGGGAGAGTTTAAATTGCATACATTACTCATTTACGTCTTGGAAAAGCAGAGATACTAGGCCTCCCGGGGCCACTCAGCTTTGGGTAGGGGTGCATATTTGAGCAAATTACAGGTTGTGGAGCTGAACCACAAAATGTCCTCAAATTTCGGGCTATAGCGCTAAATTTTGGGAGTTTAAACAAAAGAAGTGGTCTTTATAAGAACTGGTGCATATTTGAACAGTGAATCTATAGAGAGCAACAGAAGATGCATGAACTGGGGGGTCTTGAAAAGCATAAATACCTGTACTGCCAATTTGGGTCTCCATGGGCTGGGCAAGTCCCCTTGCAGAAGCTATGTCATGCCCCAGTGACAATGTCCAGCTGGGAGCTAGCCTTTACCTGAGTGACACTACCATTATCACTCATATAGTTACTTTAATTTGGCATAAGTTCTTTATATTACAGATGTTAACATTAACAGTTCATAGTCCATTTTCAGGTGTCATATTTTATGGGCAAGTAAAGACTGCCCTCTATTTTCAAGGAGATCAACTGGTTTTGATTTTGAATCCAGAAGTGCATGAAGTTTGACTAAATATATCCTTCAGGGATTCAATCCGGGTCAAGTGGAGGTCATTACTAGGGTAAGACCCTATTTATATAACAATGACTCATTACAAAACAATTTCAAGTTTGGTTTCAATTAGGCTTTGTTTCAGTCATCCTAATCCCCAGCAATTCATGTCAGTTGTTTTGTGAGGTTGCTCCCCAAAACTTGACCTAAATCCCTAAACCAGGGCATGTCATGTAAAATTGTTGGCTTACAACATGGTATAGTTTTTGCTGATCCGTGCTTTACATCCCCAGAGAGCAATCAATTGATTTAGTTTGGAGAGGAAAATCACTGCTATTCCTGAGTCCTCAGAATTGCAACTCTAGTGTGTCATTGAGGCGACTGTTTTGTTAGTTATGAAACATTGCTTCTCGTAAATTTTTTTGCTGTAAAGTTTACAAAAACTGAGTTACTTGATTGGTCTTGGAGGGGTCATTTATTGGGTCAAAGGCAATGGCCTTGATTCCATTTGATAACTGGTTCCAAGTCCATGTAAAAATGAGTCAGGCTCAGACTAATTTTAGTGTTTGACTGCATATGTTCTCAGTCTGGTTATCAAATGTTGGTCTAATATTTGGTGTGTGTTGCATATGGGGAGAGCTCAAACCACTTTGGTATATAATTGTGTTTGAACTGGCATCTAGAATGTTAATCAAGAAATTAATATGATAGTTTACTTTTTCATTCAAAAGGTCACGACTCACTATTACAAAACACCACTGGTCTTTTTTGTAATGCTTGGATTTTTTATACCACAGATTGATTTAGGAATCAAGCGATTGTCCCCCATAGATTAGTTTTAATATTTATGTCTTGCTTGGCATATATGAGTAAGTTGGTGTGGTTTACAATATAGCCCATAGGCTGCTTCTGCTGTATCAAAAGGGCTTTTTTTTTGTTAAGGACGTCTACAAGCTTTGACGTACAGGTTTCTGAAATCAAGGCCAGATTTAAAACTCCAAACTTTCTACTACCTACTTGTGTTTTTGTTTAATGGATTTGTTTTTGGTTGATAGACTTTCGCTTGAAATTCTAATTTTAATGTTTAAAGGTCCATGGCCCCGATCGCTAATAGCCTCTGTCGTCCCCGGGGACCCCAGCTTTTACCGGAAGTGTCAAAATTTTGGTATCAATAGAAAGCTAACTATTTAGTTTTCTCATTAATGTGCCTCTTTTTGGGTCGACCAATATTAATTTTACATATTACCCCCTATGGGGATTGGCAAATATGTTTTTAAGCTCGCACATCAAAACGGGTTTTGAAATATCGGCACGAAACTTACAGACGGGGTTTTGGTGGGAAGGCCATCCTAATCAAGATGAAAACCAACCTTACAGGCTTAAATTCGGCCATCCCCCTTTAAAGCGAAATTTATTGCCACGCATATCGAAACTACCAGATTTATTTTATATGAGCCTTTGATTCACAGAAAAATAACCAGCTTCCAAAACTAAATGAATGAAACCAAGACATGTGACACATCCAAAGAGATAACCTAGAATACTAACAAGTGCCAGGAGTTTTCATCCCTCATCCTTCCCTAATATCGTATATACCCAGTCCCATCAGTACGTGAACTGAACACTTATTCATTGACAACTAAGCCAGCATTAGTATAGCCTGGTTCAGGGTCACTAGAGGTGAGGCCACACACAGCACACCACAGACAAACCATGGGATAGCCAAAGTTAAGGTTACCAACGTGTGGCTGTGGTCAAGCCACACCTTAGTATGCTGTGTGATCAGTGCTCAGTAATTAAGCATGTGAAGGCAAGGGCAAGAAGAGAGAGATGGGGAATGTGAAGTTGGGTGAAGTAGGGGAGGAGAAAAAAATATTTAGCCAAATCAGCAAAAATTGAACATCTTGACCTTAAATGGCTAGGCTAGGGGTCTCACTGGGGGCAGAAGGTAAATCTGGCGCAAGCAATGCAAACATTGGCCCAGGAAACAGCCCAAAACATACAGAAAAGATCAAGAAAATAAAGTGCATTGACCCTCAGCATTTGCGGGGGTTTGGTAACTCTGGAGTTTGCGAGTCGCGGAGTTGCGAGTTGCGAGCTGCGGAGGGCGAGCGTGCGAGTGCGAGTTACGATTGCGAGTACGAGTGCGAGTTGCGGAGTTCCTAATGCAGGTTGCGGAGTTGTGAGTTAACAACGTGTGCGAGTTGCGAGTTGGAATTTTGCCGAGTTTATTTGCGAGTGTGAGTTTGAGGTTCCTGAATGCGAGTTGCGAGTTGGATTTGCGAGTAGTTGAAATTTACGAGTTGTTACGTGCGAGTTGCGAGTTAGAATTTGCGAGTGCTTTCTTCATTCATTTTAAGATGAGTAAAAGGTTCATCCCTAATTTCACATTATGATTTCTTAACAGATACATACAAAGTTTAAAATTGTATCAGATATTCGTTTCATCATTGTAGTTGCAAAACCTTATGAGATTGTGGTGATTAAAACAAAGGCCTAGTTTATGTTATATCACCCTTTCTGCAAAGTGCACTGAGAGCTTTAAACATCTGCTAAAATGATGTGAATCAAAGTCTTCAATCATGTCCCATCTGAAAGAGTGAAGTTGTTAAAATGTCTTTGTTACACAAACTTTGTGAAATTTCTAATTTAGTATTTGATCCAATACAATTGAAATAAAGCAATTATTCACCCGTTTTCACCTTTAGTGCACATCTGTAGCCAAATAAAAAAAAAGAAAGCCTTTTTTCAATTAATTAATAAAAATATTAAATGCATATTTTATGAACATGATGCTGAGCTGGCGGAACAAAGAGGATAGCTCTATCTTTTTTCTATCAGACAAAAAGCACCCTGAGGGGTGGTCTTAGTTGATTTAGTAAAACCTCATGACCACAAATGCAAAGCTTGTCATTTTGGTAGAACCAGTATAGAGGTGCTGAGTGTGGTATGAGAGTGGACGTTTTTAACTAGAATCAAAAGAAATGTGTTTTTTATAACACACACCAACAAAAACCTGCATATGCTCATTAGTACAAACAATGCCACAGTGAAATAAACAGGAGTTGAGGTGAGGGGATCGAGACAAGTTAAGGGACAAGCTCAGAAAAAATAAACTATAAATTACAACCCTGACACAATGTAGTCTTAACTTGACTGTAGTAAAGGGGATCAAACTTTCCTCAAATAATAATGCAGGGTAGGGGGATTTGTAGTTTCTCAAAAGTTATTTTATCTGGTTATTTATTTGACTCCATTTTATACACGCCAAAAAATCCGTCCCGTACAATCTACAATTATTGTAGAGAACTGACCACATTGGTGAAATATTTTGGAAACACCTATTTGGAAAATTTGTGTGTTCAGTCATCAAAATCAGCATTTCACTCAATTTAAACAATATCCTGGTGTGCCATTGACTCATCATTATATACTAGCATTCATAATCAAACCTAACAAATTTTTGGTGCTCAAAATAATAGCCCAAATTTTATTTTCTGACACTAATTTTTAGAGAATGGGAATGCTGAGAGAGCCGGTGAAAAAAGGTGTATGCCCCAAAAGCTCTCATAGTAATTGATTTGAGTTCAAAATGGTGTCAAAAGAGGCATCATAGAGAGACATAAATGGAAAGTTGCATTGGATGTTTTCAAGATTGCGTGGAGGTAAGTCTTGTTCATTGTCACAGTTAGCTGACGCATTAAATGGATGTACATAAACAAATTCTCATCTCTTGCATTTTATAAAGACATACTGCTAGGTACAGCCCAGGTTGAGATCAAAAATAGGAACATGCAGCTGTATCCAGGCTATCATGGGTTAATGATTCTGAAAGTTGAGGAAAAGTGAAGGATGCGTATTTTAGGCATCCAAACAGGTATTCCTTTAATTTTGATTAATTAGGGTTAGAGTTAAGTTAGGTAGGTTGTTGAATTCTGTTTCTGAATTTGAAAAATGAGTAAAAGTCCTTGAAGAATACAAATCTATATTTTGCACATAAAATTACAATAGTGATATAATATACAGGAGCTTCATTTAGGCCAGAGAAAAATAAATAGGTCATCAGACGCATGTGTCGTTATGACGTTTGCATTTGTAATGATAGGCCTTATATGAACTTTGACCTTGGCATGTGACCTTAACCTCATCAATAAATGAGGGTCCAAAGCAGCACCTATGACTCAAGGTTGTTCCCAATTGAATTTCAACTTGCCAAAGTAAGTTCATTTTACATTTTAGGCCTCTACACCTTGACCTCACATGACACTTTGACCTTGGTATGTGACCTTTGACTCATCAGCAAAGAGGGATCCACATGTTTGCTCTATGATTCAAGTTTGGTGTAAAATCCATCGAAGTATGTGGAAATTAGAGCGAATGCTAACCCTTTTACAAAAACAACATACATCAACAAACAACAACAGACATAAACAACAGGGAACAAAGTGATCCCTATGTGTGTCTTCCTGCCTTAAAGGACATGAGATTTCAGAAAGAAGCGCCCCAATTTTGTTCGAACTGTTTTTTTTTTTGTAATTTGGAATGCTTCAATGTATTAGATCACACCTGAAGTGAATAAGCCGAACACACTGTCTTTATGTCAGAAATATGATGATTTAGGTATTTATGTCGTGCACGACATAAAGTCAAAGCACGGTGTTCTATGGGGACAATTATGACGGCAGGCAAGTTCAAAACAAGGTGTGCTGTTTTCTTTGTACTTGTTGGTCCCATAATAAACCTTCGGAAGGTTTTGGTAGGTGGTCTACAATCGCTTCTGTGCAAATTTGAGAGAAATTTGTATCCTAAAAAATGTCCTCCTGTCACTTGTTAAATAAGGGTATGTACCTGGTGGACAAAAGAAGTAAAAAAGATGACAAGATGTGATGTTGTAAAATATCACAAATCTTAATACCTTTTGACCACAGGCCGTTGTCAAATTAGTACTATAAAGTTTTGCGGACTATGAAAAGATACATGCACTTAAATGTAGGGCATCAGTCCCATTTTATCCTTACATCTACTTTGTATATGGCCGTGATTTGTTAACAGATTATAAAGCACATGATGACAGACTAGGTGCAAAGAGTATACTTATGCAGTTATACCTAAAATGAAAAAGGCAAAAATGTAACAAATGAATATGACCATTATACCAAAATGAAATAAACAAGCAAACCAGTTCCCTTGGTATTATGTGACAAGCTAAATCTTCATAATCTCTAAATGTAAAACGAGTGTGAAATTCCACTCCCAAAAGAGTGAAACTCTTGTAAACCTCTCCAAAGTGAGTTGTTTGTACTCAAACGAACAACCCATGTTTACTAAAAAAGAGTTGAAAATCACTCCAAAAAGGGTGAATTTCCACCGTTTGAGGAGTTAAATGAAGGACAACACCTTGAGACGGTTAAACGAGGATTAACAGAAATGAGTGGGGAAATCCACTCTTCGGATTGTTTACTCGTTTTGAGTGGAAATTCACAACTTTAAGTACAAACTGCTCATATTGTAGTGATTTACAAGAGTTCACTCTTTTTGGGAGTAAAATTTTCACTCGTTTACATTTTGAGAGTAAGTCTAAACAAAAATCGAAATAAAAGCTTTAAATATGTGCAACTCGCAAATACGAGGAACTCCCAACTTGCAAATTTCAACTCGCAAATCCAATCGCAGTCATGGAAACTGCAAACTCGCAAACTCAAATTCAGGGGAAACCGCAACTCGCAACCGTCTCGCAAAAAAAAAACTCGCAACGTGCAACTCGCCTCGCACTCGCACCTCGTAACTCTCAACTCGCGACTCGCAACTCGCAAAATACCTTCTTCACACCAGCATTTGCTATGCCAAGATTTTGTGCTTTTGGGGCATACATTACAAATGCAGTTGAGAACCCCTGACCTACGCCTCCATGGCATGAAGAACTTGGGACAGGGGCAGGTTAGTAGATCTGCTGTGGGCACTGAGCAGATAACAAAAGCTCTTTAAAAAAAAAAAAAAACAGGTGGTTTGTTGAACTTTAAAACCTGGTCCTGACCTTTTTGTGCTATACGGACCTATATAGGGATTATTTTGCAGGATTATTTGAGTTTTGTCCAAAAATGACTTTTTAGGTTTCTTTATTAAGTACTAGCAAATTAAAAGATTAACATGCAAAACTAAGCAAATATCAAAAAACTTCTGTCATACAAAGGTAAATGTCTTTTGTGGTGGGGAGAGAATTACACTTAGACCAGGTCTAAAACTTTAGACCGGTCTAACTCTTTTGTGCATACGGACCTAGATTCTGGGTTGATTTATTTTCTCACTATGTTTTCTTATGCAAAAAAAAAAGGAGGCCTCTGGAGACCCACCTTCAATCTTTTTAAAAATCCAATTTTTTATTTTTTTTATTTTTTTTATTTTTTTTATTTTTTTTATATTTTTACCTTGAAAAAAATTGGCTGCAAAGTGGCCAAACTAAATGAGGACAAAAATCAGAAGAACGAATAGGGGCGGGGGTTATCAAACAAATTTTGCATTTTGGTTTGACAAATAAAGAAAAAGATAAAATAGCATATTCCACTTAGGGTATGCATCTTCTGTGATCTTGAGAAATCTATTGTATTTCCTTTTGCACCTCAGTCACACATAAGAGGTAAACTTCTAAATATGTGTAGTGTTGAACGGAATTCGCTCTTGGTCACCTGTTGTTGATAAAAAAATTAACAACAGTGTGTCCACATTGCCACATCTACAAAGAAGGGGAAACACATGGACAAGTTGAACCACAACGTGTAAATTTTAATGAAGAGTAGTGATAGTAGTTGAATTCCTATATAATGAATTGGTAAAGAGAATGAGCGAGAAAAAAGACGAGTCCTTTAAACGGAAACAAATATTTGCACTTAGTGCACAATTTGCGAAACTGGAAACAATAAATAGTTTTGTAACACAGTTTAGTTTGATGAAATGTTATGTACACGCTACATGTTGTAACACAGCAATTCAGGTATCTATTAATTAAAGATCGAACTTCGCCATTGTTGTTTTCCCTGGACGGCGACATGGTGACAAGGAGGTCGCCATGGTGACCGCCATGTTAGAATGTATACCGTCTGATTCGGGTGATCCCCTTCCCATCGGGACTTGCGATGGCTCGGGGTTTATGGTCTTCAACATTGTTTCAAACTGCTGATAATATAAATTTCATTAAGTGCAAAAAAACTTTGTAAAATAGTAGTTAATGCGTTGAATTCCGGGGGGTGACAAAGAGTAAATTTACTTAATTAAAACTGAGGGTACCTTCGACCCGTAACCGTTGTTATTATTCATGTTCGTGACTTAATTACCCATGGTCCATCGAGTTTTGACCTTTGTGCTATTCAATGTAACTTATTTTATTTCTTGGTGAATGAAAAGAGAACATGAAGGCCTACTGCAAACAGTCAAGATTGATTAGATTACGTATTTTATTTCATTTAAGATTTCCGAATATCACCAAACGTGTTTTTGGTGCAAAATTTCGTGACCTTTGTTGCACAAGACTGATCTCGTGCAGGCCTGATCGCGTGGGGAGCTAATTCGTACATGTTCATGGTGGTGGCTGGATCACACTATTACTACCGCAAACTTGTGCTTGTCACGAGTAAACTTTGTTATTCAAATTCATTTCTCTTTGTGTCCCATATGTGGCAAGAAAGTCCTGGATAAAATACAAACACATGCCACAAACAAAGCTCAAAGTAATAGGAGCTTATCAAATGATCGTCATGAAGGCTAACATGAAATGTTTCAAAAACCGTGGGGGGGGGGTTGGGGTGGGGGGGGGGGGTGGGGGGGGGGGGGGGGGGGGGGGGGGGGGGTGGTGGGGGGGGGGTTCAAACTTTCAAACTGATAGCGTGTACGTAATCCTATCTTTCATTACCGTTCATGTACCTGTTGTAAAAGGGGCGCTGAGTTTCATGTTGTCATATTTTACTCAAAAAGTTCTGCAAAATAAAAACACCACAGAAAAAACAGCAGGAAAAAAATAATCTTATGTTGTATTTTTGGCGTACGAAGTAAGTCTATAAGAGAGTGCTGGGTGATAGATCACTATGTTTCATCCACTTTATTCCCTTTACTCCACAGTATGAAACAAAACAGTTATATGGAGGAGTTGAGCAAAGGTCTATAGGGCCCCAAAACACTCAACCCCCCTTGGAATACATTAACACGCAAGAACAGGGCATAACTATCACGAAAACGCACATAAAGTGTTACACTGTGTAACACTTGTAACACATTTCTTTTTAGAGAACTAAATCATAGTCCCAATACTCTTGGTTCACGTAGTTGTCTGGTGACTCTTTGCATGCAATGTTAGTAAGGTCTCTACCAAGCACAGGGAACCCCATTTTTTTGGACAAATCAAGGTCAGTAATTAGATATACACCACATTTTCTTTTGTGTAGGCCTGGATGTTTTATGTTTGGGCTAGAGTGACCCTGACACTTCTGCAGTTTTCTTTCATATAGCATCCCTATTAAAATTTTACCACTAGGTATAGGTAGTGCATTAACATGATTTTGTCACATGGAGTTGTTACCTCTTAAATTTAGAAATTTTTCTTTGTATACAAAATTTAGGAAGTACCTTTAGAAGACCCTATCCATTTTTTGCGGCGCCCCGCGAAGCTCGACTTTTTTAAAAAATCGAAGCTGGGGCTTCGCCGGTGATCCAGAGGAAATGTTATGTTGTCTGGGAGAAGACCCGTCCACAGCTCGCACACACAGTTTTTGAAAAATAAAGAAATAGCTTAAACTCTGTATATTGTACTTTTATTTTTTTCAAGATTGTAGAAGGCGTAACTTTTGATGTTTGTATCAAAGAAGAAATATGGACCAAATATATCTGACTTTAGAATGTGTTAATTTTACCCGACTTACAATTGTCTAAAAAAAACTAAGTGTCCTGGAGGTCTGTTCTGTGGTCGGCTGCGGTCATTTTTGAAATCTTGATTTTAAAGTATGCTCTTTTGAAATTTTAAGCTCGGGGTTGCACAGCAGCCACTGGCAGCCGGCGGCGTCGCGAAGCTTCACCCTTTTTAAAAGGTGGCAGCGGCGGCGCCGCGAAGCTCTGTGTTGCAGCCACTGGCAGCGGCGTCCGCCGTAACGACTTAGGCTGGTTGTGAAATCGGGTTGGGTGTATTTTGAAGCTCAGGGTTGCAGCCGCAGGCAGCGGCGGCGTCGCGATGCTTCACCTTTTTTAAAAAGGTTGCTGCGGCGGCGCCGCGAATGCTGGGGTTGCAGCCACTGTCATCGCGGCGTCGCGAAAGCTTCACATCACCTTTTTTAAAAACGGGGCTGCGGCGGCGCCGCGACGCTTTGGGCTGCAGCACAACTGGCATCGGCTGCGTCGGAAAGACTTACTGCTGGTAAAATGGCCTTTGGATGTAAAATTTTGAAGCTCAAGGGTTTGCATCCGCTGGCAGCGGCGGCGTCGCGAAGCTTCCCTTTTTTAAAAACGTGCTGCGGGCGGCGCCGCGAAGCTCTTGGTTGCAGCCTGGCAGCGGGCTCGTCGCGAAGCTTTCACCTTTTGAAAACGTGCTTTGCGGCGGCGCCGCGAAGCTCAGGATGCAGCCGCTGGCAGCGGCGGCGTCGCGATCTCACCTTTTATAAACTGGCTATGGCGTCGCGTCGAAGCTCTGGGTTGCAGCCAACTGGCAGCTGGCGGCGTCTCGAAGCTTCACCTTTTGAAAAAACGTGGCTGCGGCGGCGCCGCGAAGCTCTGGTTGCAGCCACTGGCAGCGGCGCCGTCGCGAAGCCTTCATTCACCTTTTGAAAAACGTGGCTGGGGCGGTGCCGCGAAGCTCAGGATGCTCCGCTGTCAGCGGCGGCGTCGCGAAGCTTCACCTTTTTATAACCTGGCTATGGCGGCGCCGCGAAGCTCTGGGTTGCAGCCCTGGAGCGCAGCGCCGCTAGGATTAAAGAGACATGAGGCGATTTCAAGAAAGAAGCGCACCCAAGTTTTGTCGAACCCCAGTTTTTGCCTATTTGGAATGCTTAACCAATGTAATTAGATTAAACCTGAATGAATACGCTGAACCACACGCCCTCTTTGGAAATGATGATTTAGTACTTTTCGTGTCGTGCACGACATAAAGTCAAAGCATGGTTTTCTATGGAACGATTACGATAGCCGCAATTCAAAACATGTTTGCGGTTTTCTTTTGTACTTGTTTTTTCAATAACCCTTCGAAACGTTCTCCAGTGGGTTGTCTACAAACCGATCTCCATGGAAATTTGAGAAATTCTTATCCTAACAAAATCTCCTCCTTCACCTTAATGTTGGGGAAATCGGGTTTGGGTCTAAATGGGGGGGAGAGCTATGGTGCTACCGCTGGCAGGCGGCGGGCGTCCGCGCGAAGTTTAGTTTTAGAAAATAAATCAATAAATAGAATGTATAAATAAATATATCAATACATAAATGTGGAAATAATTATATTAATACTAAATTATAATAAATATTTAAATACTACAACATGTTGGCTGCATCGCATTTTCAAGCTCGGGTTTCAGCCAGTGGCAGCGGCGGCGCCGCGAAGCCTTTCTGTTGGTGAAATCGAGTTTGGGTTGTAATTTTGAGCTCAGGGTTGCAGCCCTGGCGCGGCGGCGTTGCGAAGTTTTAGAACTAACTAACCACTGATAAACGTGTTAAATGTTAAGAGTTGAATTTAAATACCTAACTTCACCCTTATTGGTTTGAAGAAAATATGTTTATTTTTGCTTAAAAGATAGTTATTATAGAAAACATGTTTAATTGCGTTTTAGAATAAGTCTAGAAATAATAAATAACTAAATAAGTCAATATAATGAATTAATAATAATAATACAAACAAAGTTAGTTGCTGCATCTAATTTCGCTCGGTTGCAGCAGTGGCAGCGGCGGCGCCGCGAAGCCTGATACTGTTGGTGAATCGGTTTTTGGGTCTATGGCTCAGGGTGCAGCCGCTGGCAGCGGCGGCGTTGCGAAGTTTTAGAACTAAATTACCAACGAAAACAATGTTAAATGTTAAGACTTGTATTTAAAGAACGACCATCTTCCCCTTGTTGGTTGGAATATTTAGTTTTGCTTACATTTCATGTAGAAAACCCGTTAATTTACGTATTTATTTGGTTGAGAAATATGTTATTAGAAAACATGTTCTAATGATACGAATTTGTGTGTTCGTCTTTCAATGCGTTAAGAAGGTGAAGATATGTTTACTTGGTAGTTATTTAAAAAACATGTTTATAGGGATGTACCCTGTGGAATCTTAGGGTTAAGGGTGTTTATGTGGAATTATGATGCGAAAATGTACTCCTTTCAGAAAATATGTTTATTTTGAACCATGTTTAATAGCGAGCCAGCGCAAAAACAAATTTTGGGGTCCATATGAACCCCCCCCCCCCCCGGTCATTTAAGTGTTAAATCGGGCAACCCCTTAAAGAACGACTCATCTTCAGTCACCCTAATTTTTTTGTTGACATGTTAAATGAGGGAGTATGTATTAGAAATGATTAAAAAGATCAAAGAGCATGTTCTTTGTGTGGAGTTTAATGTTTGTTTATACGTGGAAATCCTGTTAAAGAAGACTAATTCTTCACCCTTTTTGTTTATAAAAGATGTTATTATAGTTGATTCAACCCTTCGTGCCACCGCAGGAAAAGTTTTTGGACAAAGCGTCGATTAGTTGGAAGAGGATGCAAAATATGTGACTCGATCATAATCTCTCCCTTCATGTATACATAAGGAGTACAAAGACTTTTTCCCCTCGTATCCAACTGACACGGACGCTCAAGCCTCAAAGTCAGTTAACGTGCAACCTCACCTGTTCTAAATTGAATACTAGTAAAGCAAATGATTAGTCAGAATATTTTGCGAGTTACATCTAATTATAAGAGTTTGTGTACGTATGATAGTTTGGTGTTCGTGCATTGCGTTAAAGGATAAAAATTCTTAAACCGAGCCACCCCCCTTTAAAGAACGACCAATCACCACCGGTTTGTGATTATTTTTCTTTATAAAACCCCTTAATGACTAAGTTTGTTTTCCGTCATTGCGTTAATAAGGATAAACTGATTAGAATTGACTAATTTGTTTGAATTTGGAAGGTATGAGCGAAATGACCCCATTTGAGAATGTAGGGTGAAAGCAATTCAATGAAGCTTAAAATTGTATTTCTTAACTCGGAGGGGCCTTCCCCTTTAAAGAACTATTCATCTTCACCGGTTTTGACATGTTTGAATATAGTCGTGTTCGTTCATTGCGTTACGAATGATAAATTTACAGATGGTGTTTTAGTGTGGGGTTGCGTTAAGGAAGGATAACTGATTTAAATTGCCTTATTTTCTTTGAGTTGGAAGTTTGTGAGCTAAAATGTACTCCATTTGAGAACATTTAGGGTGAAAGCAATTCAATCAATATTAACATTTTATAACTAAAAAAATTGGCCTTCCCCTTTAAAGAACTAATCATCTTCAACCCTGTTTGTGACATGTAAACTCATCTGCAAATGTATTTGCATATATTTTGTGGTATGCATTATGTCTTTTATTTTGGCCGGAAAAAAACTCCACATCATTGTGTTTGGGCTGTGTAGCCCATTTTTCTTTTCCGAGTTACTATTTGCCTCATGTTTAATTAGTACCTCAAATAAATATTATGTTTTATAATTATAGATTCGGTTCGTTCATTGCGTTATGAAGGGTAAATACTTAAATCGGGCCACCCCCTTTAGAACAATCATCTCACCCTATAGTTTGTGAGAGATTTAGAAACCTGTTAAACAATTAGAGTTTGTTTTCGTCTATTGCATTAAGGATAACTGATTATAATTGAACTATTGTTTATCATGATTTAAAAGATCAAAGGGCATGGTGGTTGGGGAAATCTAAAAATGTTTGTTACGTAGAAAACCATATTGCGTTTACAAAACAGTTATGTTAAAGTTGTATTTAAAGAACTACACATCTGCGCCCTTGTTGTTTGAGAAATATGTTAGTTTGCTTACAGTAGAAAACACGTAATTACGTTATTTTTTGGTTGAGAATATGTTATTTTAGAAAACAAGTTAAATGCTAAATTATGTCCAAATGTTAAAAGTTAAAAAATTAAGTTTAAAATTTTATATACTTAAATCGACCTTCCCCTTTAAAGAACGACCCCCATCTTCACCATTGTTTGATTAAACATTTATTATCTTAAAATCGGTCGGGCCTCACCTTCACCCTTATTTGTTGACATTTAAATATAGAGTCTGTGTTCGTGCATTGTGTTTAAGAATAAATGCTTAACAAGGCCACCCCTTTTTTTAAAGAACGAATTATCTTC
The DNA here is from genome assembly GCA_023653785.1 of Ophioderma brevispina. Classification (NCBI taxonomy): domain Eukaryota; kingdom Metazoa; phylum Echinodermata; class Ophiuroidea; order Amphilepidida; family Ophiodermatidae; genus Ophioderma; species Ophioderma brevispina. The sequence goes on along the minus strand of JAMKCH010087125.1, from coordinate 60,128 downwards.
ACCCTAGTTTGTTGAGAAACATATGTTAAATGCTAAGAGTTTGTTTTCGTCACTTGCGTTAAGAAGATAAACTGATCAAATTGACTTATTGTTTGATTTGGAATTAGTAAATGATAAGAGTTTGTGTTCGCATTAATTGCGTTAATAAGTTTTTTATATACTTAAATCGGAACTTTTCCCTTTAAAGAACGACTCATCTTCAAATCTTCACCCTTGTTTGTTGAAAATATGTTTATTTATTTTAAAAAATCTGTTAAATTATAAGGTTTTTTTTTTCTTCATGTACCCTGTAAAATCTTAAGGCTAATGGATGTTTGTTTGGAAGTTATGTGAGCGAAAAGTACTCCATTGTGTCGATCAATATTATTTTAAACACGTAAACCTCATCTAAACTGTTGAAATTTGAAATATAACGCTCGAAAACTTTTTACAGATGGGGGTTTTAGGGAAGGCATTTCAATCACAGATTAGAAATTGTATAATCTTAAAGCGGGCCATCCCCGTAAAGACTGAAGTGCATCTTTCACCCTTGTTTGTTGAGAAAAAGAGGTTTATTTAGAAAACATTTAAGATCATTAGTCTGCATTGTACACAGTACTCATCTAAACGGATGAAATTTGAATATAACAGCGCGAAACTTTACAGATGGGGTTTTAGTGTGAAGGCAATTCACGCTGTTGGTGCATAGTGAGATTTTAGTGGTGGTCTTAAATCTTGGCCATGGGCCTCGCTTTTAAAGAACTAATCATCTTCAACTCCTTCTTTGTTTTGAGATATGTATTTATAAACATGTTAGATGAATAGAGTCTTCATTCGTTTAATTTGCGTTAAGAAGGATAAAATCATTTCAAATAAAGAGCTGTGTCTTTCCCTTTAACATAGGATAACATTAAAAGGATAACTTTAAAGAACGACTCAACTTCACCTTTTTTTAGAATTGAAAAAAAATACAAAACATGTTTAAATGTTAAGAGTTTTTAGTTTTAAATAACGCCTCAATCATCCACCCTTGTTGTTTTAAAAACTGTTAAGTGTTCCTTTAGCAAACATGTTAATGATTAGAGTCTGTATTAGTTGTATTGATTTTAGATTAACAAATATCAAAAGAGGTTGTGTCTTTCTTTTATTGTGTTTGCTCTTAATTAAATATAGGTTTATATTAGAAGATATCTTTAACAACAACTATCCATCTTCACCCTTCTTTGTTTAGGAAATTTAGACAAAAATGCATAAATCATCAATCGCTTAAGAAGTTTATATAACGGAAGGCCACAGTTGGTCCAGTGAACGACGACCGGCTCGTAATCTGAAGGTCTGGGGTGATCGAGTCCCACTGCTGCGACCCAATGTTTTGTGCACTTCGCCTTGCCTTCTCCACCCAGAGTGAAATGGGGAGCTGTTAGAGGGAGTATCACAATCTAAGTTCTCATAGGCAGTGCGCTAGTTGGCCTGGGCAGCAAACCTTAATTAAGCGACATGATTCTGACGATGTCCTGATGCAGCGTAATGATAATGGCCATGCGCTTTGAACCCTCAGGTAAAAAAGCGCAATATAAATCCCCCTATTATAGTATACTTCAAATATCGGACCTTCCCTTTAAAGAATGACTCATCTTCATCCTTATTTGTGACATGTTCATGTAGAGTCTGTGTTCTTCATTGTGCAATGCTAAATACTAAAATATGGCCCCCCCTTTACAGACACAACTCATCTTCAACCCAGTTGTTTGTGCCACCCCTTTAAAGAACGACTCCTCTTCACTCCTAGTTGTGTTTGACATGTTAAATAATAGAGTATGTGTAAAAAGATCAAAGAACATGGTTTTGTGTGGAGTTTAATGTTTGTTTACGTTGAACATCATTTAAGAACGACTCAATCTTCACCCTTGTTTGTGAGAAAATCTGTTACTAGTAGTTTATTTTAAACATGTTAAATAATATTGATGGTCAGAATGGGATACTTCATGGTTGTTTGTTTGAAGTTTTGAGCGAAATGTACTCCATTTGATAATATAAGTTTATTTAGAACACAGTCTTAAATGAAAGCGTTTGTGTCGTCATCAAATTGCTTTAGAGGTTATATAATACTTAACTCTGATCTTCCCGCTTTAAAGAACTACTAATCTTCACCCTTGTTTGTGACATGTTAAATGATAAGTATAGTGTTAAATGAGTCAAAAGAAAACATGTTACATTTATAGATTTTATGTTCGTCATCAAATTGTGATAAAAGTCTACTAAATCGGACCTTCCCTTTAAAGAACTCTCATCTTCACCCTCGTTTGGTGACATGTTAAATGAGGAGTCTGTGTTCGTTTCATGCGTTATGAAGGATACAGCTTAATTAGAGGCCATCCCCCTTAAGAACACTGTTTTTTTTAAACAAAATTAATCAAGTTGTTTAAACTTTAAACCAAACTGTTTTTACCCTGGTCATCGCTCAACCTTGTGTAAAAATTAAGCAACTTGTTTTAAAAATTCACCCGTGTTTAAAAAATTTTAAACAACTTGTTTTTTTTTAAAAAGTAACAGCATCATTGTTTTTACATTTTTAAAACAATTGTTTAATTGACTTTTAAACAAGGTTGAGCCATGACCAGGGTAACAGCAGTTGGTTAAAGAATTGCGAGTTGTTAAAACTTGGTTTAAAACTTATATCAACCATTGTTTTAAGACAACATGTTATACAACAAACTAAACATGTTGTTTTTAAAAACTTAAACAACAAACCACTTTAAACAACCCCTCTTTTAAAACAGAACATTTTAAACATGGTTCTAACAGTGGAACGTCTCAATCTTAAACCTATTTGTTTGTATGATAGAGTACGTTTTAGAAATGATTAAAAGATTAAAACATGGTGTTGTGTGGAATTTTAATGTTTGTTTACATAGAAAATCCGTTAACGAACGACTAATCTTCCCCCTTGTTGGTTGAGAATAATGTTACTAGTAATTTTTAAACACATGTTAGATCATAATGATGGTGGGAAATGGGATACTCTCAATGGTTAACAATACAGTGCATGATGGGAGGGGAAACTGGTTTCATATAGGCATCGCGCCGCCGCCGCCGCTGCCCCCACGGCTGCATCGATAGAGGTGACTCGGGATGACGCCATTTTCCTTGAAATTATACTTAAAGGAGGATGCCCGATTTAAGTCTATTAAATTTTCCAGCTTGATAGAATGGCCTTCATACCAAAAGCCATATGTAATTGTTAGCGCCGATTATTTCAACCAGTTTCTAAGTGAGAGCTAAAAAACGTGATTTTGTAATCCCCAAAGAGTACTCTGTAAAATAATATTGGTTGACCAAAAATGGGGCATATTTTTCAGCTTCATAACATCCAACCCAAAAATCTTAAGCCCTAAGGATGCACAGGGAAAAAGAGTAGCTTTATTCTGATACCAAACTTTTGACCACTAAGTGCATCATGAGCTTGCATGATGGGAACGGTTTATAGAGCATCGCGCCGCCGCCGCCGCGCCCCCCGGCGCATCGATAGATGGTGACTCCAGGATGACGTCATTTTCCTTGAAAAGTGTATGAGGAAAGCTGTGTAAATGCAGATTACTTAGTGCATGATGGGATACTATCAATGACTTCGCGCATTGATGCCCATTATGCATGATGAAAATGAGATTACTGTCAATGGTTAACAATAAAGTGCATAATGGGAACGGTATATAGCCGCATCGCGCCGCCGCCGCTGCCACAGCTGCATCGATATAGTTGACTCAGGGATGACGTCACTTTCCTTGAAAAGTGCATGATGGGAAATGCCCATTACTTGTTACATGACGAAATTGCGATTACATAGTGCATGATGGGAAATGGGATGCTATCAATGGTGGGGACGGTAGAGCATTGCGCCGCCGCCGCCGCCTCCACGGCTGCATCGATATAGCTGACTCCGGAATGACGTCACTCTCGTTGAAAACAATAAAATTAATAATGAAGACTTATAAAGCGGCAAGTATGAGTTTGCACTTTGCAAATTGAAAAAAAAAAAATGCAATCGTAACAAATATATTAAACATATTCAGCTGACATTATTTGACAGTTGACCTAATGTGTCACACAATTGCACCAACAAAATAAAATGAATATCTGACATAGTGCATGATGGGAAATGGGATTGTTATCAATGGGGGGAATACGGTTTTAGTAGAGCATTGCGCCGCCGCCGCCGCCGCTTGCACGGCTGCAGATATAGCTGACTCCGGAATGACGTCACTCTCGTTGAACACAATAATAATAAGTTAATGAAAGACTTATAAAAGCGCAACTAATGATTGTTGTGCACTTGCCAAATTGAAAAAAAAATGCAGATCGAACAAATAAAACTAATTCAGTTGACAATTTATTGGACATTAGGACCTTAATGTGTCACAAAATGCACCAAAAATAAATGAATATCTGACATAGTGCATGATGGGAAATGGGATGTTATCAATGGTGGGAACGGTAGTGCATTGCGCCGCCGCCGCCGCCGCTGCCACGTCTGCATCGATATAGGTGACTCCGGATGGACGTCACTCTCGTTGACAAACAATAATAATAATAATAAGACTTATACACGCGCAAGTAATGATTGTTTGCATTGCATTGAAAAAAAAATGCAATCGTAACAAATTTAAAACTATTCAGTGACATTCTTTGCCATTATGCCTTAATGGGTCAAAATGCCACAAAAATAAATGAAATATCTGATTCACAAAAGTGAAGCTTCGCGGCGCCGCAGCTCGCTTTTTAAAAAGGTGAAGCTTGCGGCGCGGCCACAAATGGGTGGTATTCTAAAGTTTAGCAAGAAATCCAGTAATATTGTGATTTTTAATTTATTTCATATTTTGACAGAAATAGCTGGCTTCAAACATCAACTTTCTGAACTGCACGTATTTATCCGGGATTTTTAATGAAAAATCTATAATACAGGTACATGCATCTAAGATGCGATATTCACAAGTCTTAAAAATGCATCCGATTATGTATGTCATGTTTCCATAAATTGCTTGCGAAGAAGAGCTCTTGCTAAGCTTGCCACAAGTATCACATTCGCACCAATTTATATAATTCGCGCCCAATGTTTTCGATATCTCGATCATAAAAGGTTCTTATCGGTTTGAGCTTATCGTGGATTGCCTGGTTGCACTCACGCTTACCAAGGCACTACCACACGCATGACCAACACCGCTTCCTTACTTCACGCAGCCAGTGATCCTATATAAATCGGGATAGGACACTCGATCAGAGAAATGGAATGCGTACTGCACACTGATCTGCATGAAATCTGTTAGCTTATCGTTCGCCATCCGTGCGTGCGCGTATTACGCCGCTACGTTCCCCCGGTTACGTCATGAATACGTTTATGCATAATTACTTATGTAGTCTTATCGAAGGGTGGCGCTATCACCATCGATATCGAAATTGTCTATGGGCAGTTGTACACAGTGTCACCCGCCTGACTCAGTCTACTTCACGTTCATGAGGTTGGGTAAGAGAGTGAATCCAGGAGAGAATTTAATCTTTGAGCTTGGGTCAGATTTTAAAAAGAGTTTTGTTTAAAAAATAAGTAGATTTGAAAATAATTTCACCCCATCTTCTCTTCCGGTGGAGGACTGCAAACCATCATGGAAGGAAGCAGGGGCGGACTTCAATGATGCAACACACATTTAGATATAATGGGAAGCCATTGTGGAGCGCATTGTAAACACCATATAGGCACAAAATCGCATCTATCGCGGCATCCACTGGTAAGCTTGCCAGCACACTGGCCCGTCGCGCGGTGCAAATTCACCGCATTCAATTGCTCATGCGTACCGTACACGGGCTGGCGTGACTGGCGATGGGTTTAATGCAAAAATGCAGATGGGTCAGTCCACCAGGTTGGGCCAAACCATATTTTGCTATAGCCTATGAATATCAATTCAAATTTTTATTTTAGATGCAAAGTAATTTTCAGAGTCATGGAATTTACTTTTAATGCAATTGATACTATGTTATAAGCCTATCTTTAATATGAATACCGAAAAAACATACGCCATTACCTTTATTTTTTAGATTTTTCAGTAATTAAGATAGGAAGTGACTCAAAAAAGAGGTTAAATTGTGACAAAAAAACTTGTACATTATTGCAATTTAGACCATTTATGGAATATTTTAATCTTCCTTTTTTTATCATTTTGACAACAATCTGACCCAACTTGTAATGATTAGTCATTTCCCTTTCCATAGTTTAATCCAAATGCAATTATGACCCATGAAAAATGAGGTGTTCCCCGTATCAGGTGGGGTCCACTAATAATACAATTTTAGATGCATCCGAAATTTTACTAATTTACCTTAAATCCTAAAATGACGTATAGTCACTAATGTATTAATTGTAATACAGTTCACAGCATTAAACCATTCACAGTAAGAGTAAATAGGTTATTTTTTGTTTTAGCTGAGGATTTGTGGGTTATTGGGCGTGGTTTCCACTGTTACGTCCTGCACAATTTGAAACATTTTCTTGTGTCACTGCAAAGTATTGGATAAAAAGTGTCTAATTGTCCCTACTCAACTGTGGTATCAACCAATAAGTAGAAATATAAAAGATTGATCATGTACTGCTCATTTTAAAAGTTATATTTTAAAAAACATTCCTGGTGGTCCACTGTTACAGTCCGAACAGCATTCAAACTTAATCGCTTACTAACATATAGTTTAGATATACCTGTTGATGAAAATATTACTCCCCAGTATTTCTTGGTTAATGCTTTGGTAAAATGAAATGTTTTTCAGATATTAATGTTATTAAAACCAGGTTTTGAGTACAGTTGCAATTAAGATGTAACATGGACATGGTGTCCATCATGTTACGTCCAAAATTCTATGCAACTTCCACACTAAAAAAAAAAATCAAAAAAAGTTAAAATTGAGTTTTTTTTTTTTTTTTACTTTTTATACATTTTTCACCCTCAATTCTATTTAATACACTAATCCGACGGGGAAGCCTCGAAAGGAAGACAACCCTCTAACTTCGCCGCCATACTGGGGGGCATCTGGCCCACCAACACACAGTACCAAACACTACCTTTTTCGCATTTTTACAATTTTCACCGTTCATTTCCATGTATTTTGGAATGATGATGTCATGGACTGGCCTAGACTGGAATTCCATGGCAAGTTGTCTTACTGTTGTTGTAACAATTGAAGGTTATTCTGGCCACTCTTGCGTGACTAGAATGAACGCTTATGGGTTAGATACGTGTTAAAAATATGGTAATATAGACAAACAGCCTGCGATGAGAAAAATCATTTTTCGTACAATTCAAACATCCGACAAAAATAAGTAACACGAGAAGGTGATATATTCCGTGTCGTGGAAAATTAATAGGTTCCCAAAGATCCGATCGTATTTCTGAAAAACGTGACTCTTCCTATGACGGGGTGTTGCTGTTTTAGAACGGCGCTTCCCTGCCCTCCCAAGTGATCGATTTCGGAGATCTGAACGAATTAGTCTCGGTTTGTGCTGGAATGTGCTTCGCTTGGACTATCAGTACGCGTGAAAATGACCGGCGAGTTCATTGGGTATTTAGACCGGAAAGGGATACTATGAATTGTTTCGGTGGGGGTGGGGGGGGGGGGTGTGGGTGGGGGGGGTGGGGGGGGGGGGGGGGTGGGGTGGTAGGACTGGCCAACCTAACAGCAACCTCAAATTCAAAACGAGCATCAACTTCCGGGTCATTCTGTTTTCAAAGACTTCACGGAGGAGGGCGCTGGCTTACTATTATCGAACGTTACCCCGCCTTTACTAAGAATAAGGCCTGGTCAGATATTAAATCTAAATGACCGTTATTGAAATTCACTATTTTGCAGTGGTTAATCCACTAACCCCGACGGATGTTGAGCCATCTGTTTTACTTAATTATCATGATATTACTTACTAAGACCTTTTAACAAAGGTTTAATGAGATTATTTTTTAATAATGTCACTGGGACCTAGACTGCAATAGTAAATGCACGTAGCTTTTTCCCCAAATACCGTTTGGAAATCTCCATGCCCGAATCGAGCAGATCGTGTCCTACCCCCCTGGATTGTTTTGTTTTTATTGTAGGCCTACCTGTAGTGTGTACGACATGTGGAACTAATTTAACATGTTTTAAAATGGAATTTTGTGAAACAAAAATCGTATTTAAGCAAACTAAATGAAAATAATAAAATAAAATCATTCCACTTCATTGGCAGATCGTGTTTTTACCATTTGGATGCCTCTGGTACGGCTGCAGACATTCCATTCTTCATGTGTCAGTGAATTCACACACAGTTTCGTTTCCATTTTTGTAACTTTTTATAGCTATTTGTGCAGCCAAAAAATTTACATTTTTTTCCTGAGCCACCCATGATGATATACAAATGGATAACAGTGAAATAGTGTTGATTTTTGCCATCAGAACTGATCAAAATTATCGCTTCTTTGTGGTAACACGTACACGTAAACGCGGTGTATAACGAGAAATGCAAAAGATGCCCCCCAGTCATGGCGGATGGTGAGTGCGCCGCCCACGGCGTAGGGGCGAACATAGTCGCCGTCGGATTCGTGTATACCCTATTAAAATGCAATGACACTGAAATTACACTTAAAAATGCATTTTATATATTCCTTGTAATGTCACAAAGTGCGACCCAACCTGGTGGAATGACCCATGTACATTTTCGGGCACGTGTGGTCCAGTGGATTGAGCGCTCGTCCCGCACCCCAAAGATCGTGGGTTCGAGTCCCACTGTGGCCAACGTGTTGTGTCCTTGAGTAAGGCACTTTACCTCAATTACTCCTCTCCACCCAGGTGTATAAATGGGTACCAGCATTATTCAATGCTGGGAAAGTAACAGACTCGCTGTGCGGGAGGAGTGGCGAACCCCCCACAGCAAAAATAATACGGAGGAGTCTGGCCCAAACGCTAAGGAAAGAGAGATGGGCACTCCGCGCACGAGCTTGCTCGGCACAAGACTTTACTTTTACTTACTTTTTTTACATTTTATTCTACAGCACAAGTAGCAAATTATGTCTCTAGCTCCTTGTCTGGTGAAAGAAAGTCTTCTCATGTACAACCGTATGACACTATAAATTTCCGTCGACTGAGCTAGTATGTATCGTAGAATGTAGGTGCCCCGATGTGCATACATTGTACGTCGTAGCATCTGTGTAAGAGACTAATTATAATTGTTTTGCACTGCAAGAGGCGAATTAGGGCACCGAGAGGCGAATTTATTCGTTGGATTTTGACATAAAAGCAGGGATATAGCTACGGCGGCCGGATGGCACTTGCTCCCACCGACTGGCACAGAAGGTCATTTGGGAGGTTGCCGACCGGCACTTTAATTCAGTGAAATGAAAAATTACCACATAAATTGGCAAATAACTCGTAGTTTGTCCGTATGTGCCAGAAAGTGTACTAAATTTTAAGATTTACAACCGGCACTCAGAGAAGCCTAGCTATATACTTGCATGAAAGAGGTAATAAATCTGTGATTGGGGTGAATATCCTGACTCAGGATAGTCTCAGCTATTTATAGAATCCAGTTTCGATGGTCAAATGCTTCAAATATAGAGGGAAGGGGGGGAATAGGGGATCGTCTCGCTGGCGGTGGGTTTTCACCCGCAGCCTATGCTACAGTACAGTAAAGAAAAACTAAAGCTTTGGGAATACAAATGTCTGGTGACTTCACGCTGCATGCTCGAGGTCTGGTTCTAAACAGATTAAAAAGCATCCAAATGTGGGTACCTTTTGAGCCAAAATTGAAAAAATGCACCCAATTGTTTTCATTTGGTACATTGGTCTCTGATGAAAACCCACCTTATACCAAAAATCTGAAAAAGTGCCCCAAAAGGCAGACATACACCATAGGTCTCCAAATCGGACCCACCGTGTCCAGGCTTTGTTAGCTGAATTTCGCATCTTACACAGACTGGAGTCACTCTCAGTCACTCGGACCCAGTGTCACTGCCAGCACAACGCTTTACTAGCTAGTATGGCCCTGAAACATAGACCAATATTTTAGTTTACAAGTGACAACAACAAAAAAGCTTCTGGTTTCATGAAAATATTTGTGTAATCCAACGATATTGCATGGGAAACATAGTGGTCGAACAAGTACCCTTTACGAAGCCGATATTTCTGAACGGGAACAATGGACCAACTTATGTGCTCTTCAAAATTCCTTTTTAGAAAGTACTTACAGTTTCCTAAACGTCTCCAGCAACAGTAGTAAAGCCACGGTAGCAATTATATGAATAGTAACTATGTTGAAATGTTAGGTTAACATGCCGAAAATGCAATCAAATACTTACTCAAGGTACTAGCACACGCTGCGCTGCAGTCTCACGTTGATCAATGTGGTCGCTACTGCTTTCGTTTACCATCCGGGATTACGCTGTCAAAATTTGCATTTGAATGTTGAGCATATGCAAATCGTATTGTTGTTGCTGTGCAGAGTAGTCTGTGTCTCAGCCTGGGAAACTGATTTACTACTCCACTTTAACATGCTGTGTGGGAGTATATCAGTTGAAAATCGAAACCTTCTCGCCCTGACGCGCTCGTGCCACTCGTTTCGCTCACGGTGGTCTTCTTAAACCGAGTCTTTGACAAAGACTATGTGCAGAGTTAAAATTAGCATCCAGGCACGTTGGCACAGTGAAGTGGCGATGCAGGCGCTGCCATTGGAAATACAATTTTTTTTTTTCAAAACAGAAATTTGAACAATTAGAGTACACATCTTTCTAAATTCTTCTAAATCTTAACGTAACACTCGATTACTGAAAATCTTTTACTGATAAAATTCACTGCGTCTCGTGTACAGAATGATTTACACTTCTGAGCTAGACTGCTAAACCTGTGATGTCATTGTCTTAGCACAGTGAGTTGCTTGGTGACTGTTTCATGCTGTCCCTTTTTGTAGTCTGCAATATTCGCAATCACCTAAAGCTCCAAACAGAGCATGTTGAACGAACGGGAAAAAAGTGGGTAGGGGTCGAGTCGAGGGTTAAGAACCACGACGGATCATGTTCCTTTCGGAACGTCTGCCTGCGCACCGTTGTGCTTTTCCCCAGAATCGAACTTGTTAGTGGAGATTACCCCTAACACCGAGAAGGTGTTATTGAAAAACCACTGCACACATCTCTCCCCTTACCAGTGTGAACACCAGATGTCACTTTGTTTACATGCCTCAGTCTATCTACTACAATACGAGTCCAACTTACCAAGAGTCCAAGACATGATCCCATGATTCCAATAGCATCCTAGAACATTTTTTGAATGCCATATCATGCATGAAAATCAAAGAGAAATTGGAATTGTGCACACAGTTTCAGAAGTTTCCGTGTTATTGTTGACATGAGAACAAGGAAGAACTTAGAGCTTTCTAGTATTGATACAGATCCAGGTCCGTGGGTCCCCACCATTCATAGTGTTCTGAGCAATGTTCTAATTAGAGCTTTGCAGAGTATTGGATCCAGGTCCGGAGTATGTTCTCACCCCCAATCAATATTGGGATAACTTTTGAATGGGAGTCATCATGTTGTTATGATCAGTCGGCCATAAGACATGGTACTGGCGTGCAGAAGTGCAATCATATAAGTACACTTTACTGCCTAAGCCATGGCATGACATGGCTGAGCTGTTTGTAAATCTTCCCTTAACCCAACAACGCCTAGAGGCATGAAGGCAACGAAAACGGGGTAACCGCGTCCTGAAGAATGTTTTTCGTTGCATCTCGGCCGTCAACAACTATTTTTTGGTCGAGCAAAGACTCTCATTGCCACTTCTTTGCCATCTGGGGGAACGTCTTCCCGGAAAATTACGCTATGTTCTTCGTTGCACTGGGGACGTCCTTCCGGGAAAATACGCGATGTTTTTCTTGCATCTGGGCCGTCGGTCTGGGACAATGACGCGAGTTTTTCCGTTGCAATCTGGCGGTTTCCCGGCAGAAGATCGAATTTGGCGTCTCATTGCATCTCGGCCTGTTTCTCCCCCGGCCATAAGATCGAACTTGGGGCAATGCGTCTCATTTGCATCTGGGACGTCTTTCCGTACAATGACGCGATGTTTTTTCGTTGCAAATCTGGGCCGTCGTCCGGGAAAATGACGCGATGATGTTCCTCGTTGCATCTGAAACGTCTTCACCCCGCGGAAATGACGGGAAAATGACGCGTTGCTTTTTCAATTGCATTGTGGGGGCGTTATACCGCGAAAATGAGGTAAAATGACGCTTGCTTTTCATTGCATTTGGGAAGTTTACCGGCTAGATATTGCAAACAAAGTAGAGCAAGTCAGATTCATAACAAAAAATATTTTGCATGCATGAAACCACACATTTTGCTCCTTTTTTCAAAGTTCAACAACATGCCGTGGCCCTGCCACGTTTATTTTCTTTAAAAAATCCAATCCAAGCCTGCCGTGGCCCTGCCACTTCTTTGTGATAAAAAAAAGCGAACAACAAACCCGGCCAAAATTGAGGGTAACTCTTTGCTATGCATTACGTCCTATGCAATAGCACTTTTTTAAGCCAAAAATTACCCTCAATTTTGGCCAGTTTTGTTTCGCTTTTTTTTATCACAACGACGTGGCAGGGCCACGGCAGGCTTGATTGTAGTTTTTTTCAGAAGAAATACACTGGCCGTGCCCGTCGGTAAAACTAGTTTGCTTTTCTTTTTTACCATTGGGAAGAACTCCTCGTTACTCCTCGTAAGATAAACACACCCCGGAAATACCCCGCATCACCAATCAACCACGCTAAACCTAAGCCCTGCTACCATAAAGACCCATGGTCTTTGCAAATAAGACCTGCTAACTCCCTGCAGGCCATCAAGACCTGCACCCTAAACCACCAACTTAAAAACTAAGCCCTGCGGCCATACAGACCCAGGTCTTTGCAAGAATGACCGCTAGCCACTCCTAACCGCCATAAAGAACCCCGCGTCCTACTTAAAGCTAAAAACACTACCGTTTTAGCGGTGGAATGCGTATATCCTCCCGCCGCCCAACAAAGCATTCGGACGCTCTTCTAACGGTTAGCTAGTGAGTATCTAGTTAGTAATAAAATCGTTCGATCAACGTAGATAAAATCGTGCTCAAACCGGTAGCATCCTCATTTCCAACCATTACGTCTACAACCAAACCTTGGAGTTTCATGGGGCACCCGTGTTTCAATGCACCAGCAGCCCAAGTGAACTAGTCACTAGCGAAATCATTGCATTAGTACCAAACCTTACTCTACAGGATTGCAGAGGACAAGAAATGAGGTCATAGCTCAAGACCCCTCAGATTTCGTCCCTCTGATCAGAACACATCTGGATCATCACGGTCGGCGACCGTAATCATCCGGTGCCTCCCGAACGAACGGCTGCCGTCGCATGGTGGATCTGAATAAGATTAGCAACGTGGGTTCCTATTATCCCTCTTGCTCTTGTGTTTCAATCAAAGTGAGTTATAGCTGATGTCCAGTCCTGAATTCATAGCTCAAGACCCCTCCAGCAAATTTCGCCCTGATCAGACACATCGGTCAATCACGCGGTAGCCCGTAATCATCTGGTGCCCCTCGAACGAACGGCGCAGGCATGGTGTATTGAGATTATCAACGTGGGTTTCTGAGGAATCCCTTTTGCTCTGTGTTTCAAAAGTGAGTTTCATGCTTCATCTGCATCTACGAGCAAAATGCAAAGGGTGTCCTAGGAAGTTTTCCCTAGCCTGCAACTAGGGTACTCAGTCCTACTTTTCGCCCGTAACTACGCCGAGATGAGATGTTAGTTTTCATCTTGAAAACCGGTAGTGGGTGTAGCCCAGTTCCCATTCTAACCTGCAAGAGGACGATCACCAGGCGCTTACTAGCTATGCCTCGATTCCCGGTCCCCTGCAATTCTTGTTTTGCACAGTCTTACGGGGTAGTAGTTAGAGTCATGGTTACAACAAACTTCCTCTCACGCCGGCTTCAGTCCAATTCCTTGTTGGTTGTTTCAGAGGAGCAGTGGCTCGTGCTTTGTAATTAGCCTTAGAATGATTTGTAACCACCCCCATATTAGGGCTGCATTCAGCATCACAACCCGACATCTCGAAAGCCTAAGACTAAGCCCCGGCAACCGAGCGTCCGCAGGGACCTGAACGTGCCATACCGCACAAGGTCCTCACTCAGGAGGACATCGCCTTCCGTCACCGGTAAGTCCCGGCTTCCTTACGCTACATTTTCCTCACGCTGCTTGCACGTGGGCATTCAGCGCTGGGCTTTTCCCGCTACACTCGCCGCACTGGAGGGCACCCTAGTTAGTTTCTTTTCCTCCGCTTAAATCAGCGGGTGATATCGCTCGATCTGAGGTCGAGTCATAAGGAAGGACAATTGAGATGTTTAGGTGCCGGTTCCCCTCGGCACACACGCCAGAGCGCTTTGCAAGCTGAGCGCCTCGGAAACTTTCGGGCGGCACCTTACCTTACCACCCGCATCGCTTTCCAGGCGGTCTGATGGATTTACCGGTCAGAAAGCTTGCGGATTTCCCGCTGGTTCCCCCTCACCCGGACCGTCCGGGGGCCGCGCCTCTCGGCACTGGACACACAGGTGTGGATGAGGTGCCGCTTTCTATGGACTCCTTTAAAGCACGCATCTAGTATCGCTCTTCCGCGCGCCCGCCCTCTTGACTTGCGCAGATTCGTATGCGATTGCTGTAAATCTCCCGCGTCCTGCCGTGTTCGCATACTCGACTTTCTCGTAGTTAGCGACTCTCAGACGAACGGGGTCCGGGGGCCGCGCCCGTGGGCCCGACCGCTATGTTCAATACCAATGAACAATGTCATCGTTGCCTAGCCAAGCGTACCCACACACGCAAAGGCTAGAAAACCTACCCGTGGGTGAGCGTTAAGACCACCGATCCGCTCAGGATCAACATTGTGGCCTACACTAATTCCCCACACCTTTTTCTTCCCCTTTTCCTCGCATCAGGCGAGCAGGGCCGAGACCTGTCAACCACGTTAGAAATTATGCGGTTTTTTTCCCAGGTATCCCCCCTCCCATCTATTATGTTCACCCATGCAACAATATGTAACTGCCGGAAAAACACGCGATAGGACTCGGCTCCAGTTAGGATCGGGTCTGAGGCTGTCGTAGAGGGTTTATTATTATGTGGCCGTTGACTTGCGTGTTCAACCCACAACATAAGCGTTGTGTTGACTTCGGGGTGTCAACATTCAAGCCTGTTGTCAGCCAATCGCGGCAGCCTCACCTTGAATACGCACTACGCCCTAAACGGACCCATTCATTTACATACTATATAGCAACCTTAGCCAAGCCTGACTACCATAGGAGTAACCCTCTTATATATATACGACTTCCTGGTCCGAACAGCCCCAGGGCCGCTACAGGCCGGATTTTTTTTTTACCTCTGCGGCAGCTAACCTTTTTGTACACAACCAATGTACCCCCCGCGAACCCGAAAGCGTCCCTAGATCAAAATCCATATTTCGCATCCGGCACACGTCCATTTTTATTTAGCTCTCTCCAGCGAGAGCCGCTCCCGGGTAAAACGCCACCATAGTGGGAAAACCACCGGATCTGTTGCGTAACAAAATGTTGGCAGCAAAGGCACTAACCATATCAGGCCGACAAATTGACATGGGCAAGGGGCAAGCCGGCCCTGGATCAACACCAGAACCACTTACCGCTGAACGACCAATGAGCAGGTCCCCTCTGGACTTATTCCTTTTTACCCCACAGTGTAACCTATTGGATCTTGGTGATCTCTTGGTAAAGAGCAAGGAACCCGGGTCAATGTTCCCGTCTTAAAAGACCGTACTTGTTTGCTATCTTGAATCGGTCACGTCAGAGACACCACACCGACCTCCTATTATATACGTTCTGGTCCCGAAACCAGGCTCCAGCCACTACAGGCTGCTTTTTTTTACCTCTGCGCATGCTACTTTTTTGTACACACCCAATGTACCTCGAAACGCTACCGAAAGCGTCCCTAGAAGAATCAAAATCCAGATTTCGGCATACGGCCCTGCCATTTTTTAGCTCTCCGTCCCGCGGAGAGCCGCTCTTCGGTAAAATCACCTACTAGTGGGAAAACGCCCGTCTGCTACTGCAAAAATGTTGGCGCAATATACAATACCCTCTCTGACCAAACCTGTCCAAGGTTAGTCCTGGCTAGAGATCAGGTGGGATGAACAGTGTTTCGCTGCCGTTGCCCTGCCGAGGATACTAAGTCCCTACTGCCTTGGCCCTGCCCTAGAGAGTAAAGTCCCCCATATATATACTTTCTGTTCCCGACGTCAGGCCCCAACCGCACGGGCTGATTTTCTATCGCATCATAATTTAACCTCAGCCTACCAGGCGTGGGACTACATTCAGATACTGGGCTGGCAAAGGACTCTCTAATGCATAAGGTAATGGTTCCTCTTCAGCGCGCCATTCAGATAGTTTTTTTTGCGGATGCCGCAATGTGCCGACAATTTGTCAGCAGGATTCGGGTAATCTCCTGCCAAATTAAGGAACTCTACCGCACAAAGCTCCGTAAAGGTACACTTTCTACCAAGGCCGGGCCACGGCAGCGACGTTGTACCAATTAGGGCCACGGCAGCGAAACGCTTCAACGTGCAGGGCCACTGCACGAAACACATTACTCACCAAGTAGGGCCACTGCACACGAAACAATTTCACCAATAGGGCGCACGGCAGCGAACCTTCCCTTGTCAATGCCACGGCCGCAGCGAAACATTTCCACCAGTAGGAGGGCCACGGCAGCGAACTTCCACGTGGCAGGCTCGACGGTCAGCGAAACATTTCACAAAGTAGGACCACGGCAGCGAAACTTCACTGTGGCAGGCCCACGGCCGCGAAACCTCCCTCAGTAGGGGCCAACGGCTGCGAACCTTCACGTGGCGGGCCACGGCAGCGAACAATTTCACCAAGTAGGGGCCACGGCAGCGAAATTTTTCACCAACCGGGCCACGGCATCGAAACTTTGAAAAAAGAAAAACAACGCTGCCCAAAACCCAACCTTATTCGAAAAAAAAATTGCAAATTCAAGTCCAAAATTGAGGGAAAAGATTGATGAATGTTTTCAAACCCCCGCATCTTGCCTTGCTGCCTGTAGGACATCCGTTTTATGAAAAAAATGCAAGTTCCCTACATTAAAAGGCAATATGCGGCTAAAATCATTCCTCAACTTTTCCCCTCATTTTTTGTTCTCGATTTGCAATTCTACTAAGTAGCCGGCCACTGCAGGTGAAAGTATAAACAATGCCTATAGCGAACAAAACATATTGCCCTAACATAGAGGCACATCGCTACTAAAACATTCATGAATCTTTTCCCCTCACTTTTGGCATCTCTTTTTGCATTCTTTAACAAGGCGGGCCACTGCAGGTGAAAGTATAGACAAGGCATATAGCAGAAAAACATATTCCCTAACTAGAACGCGGCAAATCGCTACTAAAACATCATGAATGTTTGCCCCTCAATTTGGTTTAACACGGCCTCTAGTGAATGATACGCATGTCCTGATCCGGAAAAAGGTGTCATGTACAAGTTTTCCAAAAAGTTACTTTCAACATCTGCGTGTATGGTTTCATGTTTTACTGAGTTTGCTTGCATTGCTTACTTTTTCTTTCTGTTTTCTTGAGTTGATTGTGCTTGTGGCTTACTGTCATGATAAAAGTCCTAACAAACAAGAGTTCCAAAACGTTCCAAAAAAAGGCTCAGATAAGCCACATTGTTTCGTGCAGTGTCAAGTGCCTAAGAACACCAAACACTAAACTTAGAAATTTTCTCGTCAATGCTCTATCCGTTTTACGGATAATGTGGTTCACGTATATTTTTACTACTTTTTGGAATTGAACCACTACATTTAGAAATATGGCGCAATATCAAAGTTCGGTGCAACCTCAGCCCAATCTGAGGCGTCATCACAAGTACCACCCGGTATCCATCACAACTCCGGTAGCCATCACCTTGGTATAAAAAACCTGCCCGTCAGCTGGTAGAACCCGTTCTCCCCATGTTAGCGTCCTTTCCTGGTCGCAAGAGGAGATACTGAAGCCAAATATAATATTTTTAATTTTGCGGCCTACTTTTGAAATCGCAAAAATAAATTTAACTAAAATTTGATCAGGGGTTCGAAGTAACAACTAAAAGAGAAAATAGAAATGAAACAGGGGTTCGCCGTCTCTCTAAAGAACAACGGAATTAAATGAAATTACCTCTACAATAAAAGGTTTTCAATTACGTGGCGATTCGAATCACCCATCTTCTAACGTCTAGGTCATTTCAGTCTACTCCCATGTTGGTGTGATACTATTCAAAGAAAACCAAACCAAAATAAAATCAACAGAAAATAAAATATGCTTTTTTTTTCTTTTAATTGTTTTAGGTTATTAGGTCGCAGCGCTCTTCGAGAATTTTATATGTTGATGATTTAAAAATGCGTAGCTCTTACATGATGAACCCGTTCCTTATTTTGGCACAGGCTACTCCACACGCTTCACACTCAAACTGGAACAATCAAACAGTCAGCCCTCAGACCAATGCCTTGGTCGAGGCAGTATTTGCATGCGGTAGACTTATATCTGCTTTTTCGACCAATTCTGTGACGACTTGCCTGGGAGCTACGGTCCAGTAGGTTGGGTCCTATTGAATTTGGTACCCGGTGTGAACCCGGCCTCTCCAGTCCCATGGCTATTTTAGGGTGAATTTTGAATGCGAGGGCGTTTACTTTGTCTGTGCTGTAACGGGGTCTGGGATCGTCAGAAATTGAATGATCAACAGCAGCTGGCTTGCCAACTTAAAGCATATCCAGGCGTTTTACGCGGCTAATGTCAACCAGGAAAAATAAAATCTATTCCACCATTTCTGATTCGATCGTGCTAGCGAGTGATATGAACGTAATTGATTCAATTCTTCTACGCCGGTTAGGTTCTCGGTGTATCCCCAAAACAGGTGGTGGGGCTTTGATTTTATGGGTCTCCTAGGTTTCTACGCCATCTTTACTAAATTTTCTTTTGATTTGTTTGTGCGGTGTCACGGAAAGCATGGTAGAAGGGGGTAGGACTGTCAATATGCTACTGTCTTTCATACTGTATAGGTATTGGCTGTTCTGCCTAGAGTAGTGTCCCTCTCTGTCTTTGCTAGGCGGACTTTTTGGGGCTTTTCTTTTTAGGCTTGAGGCAACCCTTTCGAGGCCCACTTGATGGCACCCCGTAAGGTATGTTTCCCTTGTTGAGGAGACGTTGCACATTCTACGGAGGTATCGAATCTATCCGTAAAGATATGGTGCCCTCTATTGTAATGGAAGTGCTCGCTACCCTCTTTAGTGATCTCATCCTTTTTGGCCGCAGCCTTTTGATATAGTGTACGGACATTGCATGTAACCGTGGCAGACTCTGCCATGGCATATTTTTTGAATCCGGCTTTGGGCTTGAGTTGCATGAAAAACTGTGACCCTGCTTTGAAACCTTATAGGCGTATCCATGGCTTTCATCTATTGTCCAGTTCTCTCGCGCAATTGTATTGTTTTGCGGCATTTATGCTAGGACAGGTTTCCCACACAACTACCGGTCCAAATGGGGGGCGTAGCACGCATTATCGTATTTTTTTAAACCTTTTTTTCTTGGGCTGTGGCTTCGGGCAAACGTTTCGTCATCTGCGATAGCAAAACATCTAGCCACCTGGATATTTTGCTCAAAACGTTTCCTCGTCATTGTTTTACATATCAATTCATTTCTGATGTCGGGTGCCTGGACCAATAGTCACGAATATTTCTAAGCTTTATTAGGCACATGATCATCATGAGTAGGCCGAACCAAGCTTTAATCTCTGGGGTGTCTATTTCTTTGATAATAAGACTGTCACCTTTTTATCACGATCTCCGTTCGCTTCACGGATTACTTCTTTGTGAACTGGCTGATCAAGTGAACAGAATGACCGCGACAGAATTTTGTAGAAATATTTAAGTGCCTTCACTTCTGCGATGTCTTTGAAATGCAGGACCTACGGGTTCGTTTGGTTTGAACTCAGGAGTAGGGATTTTGGGGGGTCAAATATTTTCGCGACCACCCTTCTTGATCTGGTGAGATAGGGGCCGTCTAGATTTGGAGGGTCCTCTCCCATGTAGCTTACGAGCTGGTTCAACAATACCTCTTTTTTTTTGGGTCGTGGGGCCCCGCTGCCTACGGGGACGTGCCGACGGCTGTCTAGGGCGTGCGGCCGTCGCGTCATCTTCATGCTTCATCATCTTATCTGAAGCTAGTGCCTGGTCATTAGCACAACTACGTCATCAAGAATGCTACAGATCGGAGTCGTCATCAAAAAAAAAAGTGTCATCCAACTATCACTTTGAGCACTGGTCACTGGGGCACTGTCACCGGACTGTACACGGTCACTACCTATGTCACTGATCTCGTCACTGCTCCCGGAAGCGGAACGAAAACTAAGTGAGTTCCGAACGCTGAAGGTTGACTAGAGGCACTAGCATTTTCGGCCTGACTAGAGCTAGAACTTGCCCTTAGTGTTTTCGGTCTAACTCTTGGGCGGCTTGGGCTTGTGTTCTCGCAGGAGACCGTGCGTTTTTGACTACAACTCGGCCTGCCTGTGGGTGATTGTCACTTGCTTGCTCTACCCGGAGACTGATCGGTCTCAGTAGAAGTCGGCCTTGCCTGTGGTGCTTGGCCATTGTCACCTTCCTCTAAAACCCGGAGACTTAGCGGTCCTTACGTGCACGTGACTCTTGTACCGGTGTGAGGAAGCTGGACTTGAAGTACTGCCTTCGATATTGGCATTTTGGGGCTATGGCTTACGTCTCTTAGTCTTTTGCTTGAGAACGTGTCCCTCCTCGTCAGTGAAACTGTAAGTGCCTGTAATCTGAGGCTTCTGCGATTGGCTTTCCCCAGTGACAGGTCGAACAACACTTGTTCGAAATCTTGGTGTACACTTGGATTCTACATTATCATGAACTGCTCAGATCTAACTCTGTCAAACACTTAATTATTCAACTGAGAAATATTGCCGCTACGGCGTTTCCTGGCAAGGAATCATTCATCACTTATCCGGGCTTGAATACTATCCCCATTGAACTATGGTAACTCTCTCCTTGCTGGCAATACAAATAGCAATTTCTCCAAACTCCAACGCATATCAGAAACAAGGCAAGTTCGTCTCATTCATGGCATTAATCGACGCTAACACATTACACCTTTCTTGCCGATCTCCACCTGGTTGCAGTTAGGGAGAGAGTCCAACTTCATTTATGCACAATCTCTACCAATGTATTAATGGCTTTTCTCCAGCATATCTGCAAAATAACATTCACAGTTACTACTCCAGCTCCTTTTGCAAACTTCGGCCCTGCTGCTGAAACTACAAGACTAAATCCCTTTCACAAGGAGATATATTGGCGACAATGCTTTACAACATACGGCCACGTATATGGAACTCATTACCTCGTTAGATATCAGGGAAGCACCCCTCATGGAGTTTTTCAAAAACACAACTCAAATCCTGTATTTATATCCAAAATTAATTTCTGTTCTTTGGGCGTGGTTAATACCTTTCCCCTTTTTTACCTGCCTTTGGTAGTTGTATGTTCATAGCGCTAGAGCTGATGAATAGGGCGCTTACAAGTATTAGTATGTATGTATGTATGCTATGCTGGTCCTTTCTTTCTTTTTCTAACAACTTGTGATGCATAGGTTGCGATTCAGCTGCTGCGCGGAGCTGCGGCCTGCTTTCAGCTAGGCGGGGACATACACGTTAGCTTTTTTTGTTTGGGCTTAGTGGGATTTCCGTATCTGATTCACAATCATCGTCTATTTTTTGGGCTTTAGAGTGGGTGATTGTGATCTTGTTCGCCATTTATAGCGGAGCTAATATCCCATTGCTAACCATGATTGAAAAACCTCTACTTCCCTAGTGTCAAGTGTTTGTTAATAAACGGAGTTCACAATCATTCACTTCTGTTGATAGTCAACAATACCGAAAAATAAAAAAAAATATCATTAGGGCTATGCAAATTTGTGAAATCTAATTTTTTTTTGGTCCCAGCTTTAGTTGGGCAAAGGGGGACATATAGAAATGCCGACGTCCGTGTGTGTGGTGTGGCGTGTGGGTGTGGTGGGGGCGGGGTTGCGTCCCACAAAATATTCTGGATTAAGCAAGTGTGGGTGTCCACCTTACCAACATAGTGCATTCAGAGGCTGGGCGGAAGTAAAGGGGTCATGTGACCGTAGTCAAAGGTCAAATATGGTCAAAGAATAGGTGTCAAATGGTTCCAAAAATAGGGTTATATTTTTATTTAAACCTTGTAAACAAGAATCTTTTGACTAAGGGAGCAAGGAGGGGTGTCATTCTTCGCACCATAGATGTCACCAAGTAGACGGTGGAGGAGTTCGGAGGTGGGGCATGTAGCATGGGTTTCAAAGGTCACATATGGTCAAAATAGGAGTCAAATTGTGTCAAAAAATTGTGGATAATTGCTTATAAGCCTTGGCAATGCGGCAGGATGATGAACTTGGGGGTGGGTCAAAAAAATTCGGTGCCAAAAAATTCTGAAGTTGATTTCAAGGTCATGCAGGGGTCATTCAAGGTCAAATGGATAAATTGCTATAACCCTTGTCAAATGTGGTAGGATGATGAAACTGGTGGGTTGTGGTCAAACATCAGTGCCGAAAAATTTGAAGGGACATTTCAAGGTCAGCACATGCGGGTATTCAAGAGTCAAATGGAATTAAATTGCTTAGCCCTTGCCAATTGTGTAGGATGATATGAAATTGGTGGGTGGTGGGTCAAACATTCAGTGCCGAAAAAATGGAAGGTCATTCAGGTCAAAGGAATTAAAATGCATTAGCCCTTTTTCACTTGTGGTAGGATGATGAACTTGGTGGGTTTTGTGGTCAACATCCAGTGCTGAAAAATTTATAAAGGTCATTTCAAGTCATGCAGGTCATTCAGGTCAAATGGGATAAAATTGCATATACACCCTTGTCAAATGTAGTAGGATGATGAAACATGTGAGGTATTCAGCATCACTGCCAAAAATTTGAGGTCATTGTCAAGTCATGTGGGGCAGTCAAGTCAAACCACTAAGTAGGATGTTAGGATGATGAAACGCTGGGGGGTAGGTCAGTATGTTTTTTTCCGTGTCAAAAATTTGAAGGTCATTTCAAGGTCCTGCAGGGTCATCCAAGGTCAAATCACTAAGTATGGGTTAGGAGATGATGAAACTTGGGCGGGTGTGTCAACTTCAGTGCAAAATATTTTTGATGGTAATTTCAAGGTATGTGGGGTCCTCGAAGGTATCCAATATACATGTAGTAGGTCATGAACATGTCACTCATGCCAAAAAATTTGAAGGTATTTCAAGTCTTGGGTGGTAGTCAAGGTCAACAAACTCAACATGTGGTTAGGTCATAAACATTGTGGCTGTGGTCAACATTTTAACAAAATTGTGAAGGCCCCATTTCAAGGTCAAGTAGGGTCATCTAGGTCAAATACTGCAAATAGTTGTAGGCCAATGTGTAGTAAACATTTGATACCGTCAAATGCAACGTGCTATGGCGCCAGCAGCCTCAGTGGTTTGATAACCACTATCCCTCACAATTCTCCCTGTGATCTTAAATAAATTATACTTCCCTCATTTAAATCGCGACTGGGCGGGGGACCTTGTGGTTCGAGACCGACTCCCTTGTGAAACCTAAAAACCTGAAAGCTCTACCCTAAAACCACGCGAAAACAACCGGGCTACTATTAGACCGGTTAGTCACAAAACTAAAAGTTATACTAAAAAATTTGACCAAACATTAGAAACCGCAAAAAAAACATACATACTAAGAAAAATGTCCAAAAGGAGCTAATGTTTGGTTTTTCCTCTGGATGGGGCGCTCCAAGATTAGTGTGGTATACCCTTTGGCCTGATATTTTTTTCTTCTGACAGTGGGTCCAGAGACTCCTCCAACACCCGAGGTGGGGGCTTCACAGGATTAATCGCTGGAGACCGAGCATGGCAACAGGAATAGCACTGGATTACCATTGGTACCAGTGGCATTACTCCCGAGGACTGAGTATGACCTGAAATTTAGCCGGTTCATCCTAATTTCATCCGGCATCATGGTCCTTGTTATAGCCGCCAGTATTTGTCGCAAAACCAGGTCGGATGACCCGGCCTCAGAACCTCGGCGATACCGAGGATGGTTTCCCCCGCCTTTTAGTGTGTTTGAACTCTCTCTACCGCAACCCTACGTATTTTGTTGCAAAAACAGGATCCGAAGACCGGGCTCAAAATCCGGGTTTGCCCGCTTTATAGGCGGTCCGTGGGTAAAAGGCCCCTTCGTTTTCTCCGCGGGTTAAAGCGTTTCTAAACAAATCGCTCTAGAGCAATCGCACTTTAGCGTGCGCTCTCTTCAAAACCAATATATGCACTTTCGCCTATCCCTTTTTTCTCTCTCAACATCACACATTATATATAACGTCTGGTCCCGACCAGCCCCAGAACGATACGGGCCGGTTTTTTTTACCTATGCGCACACATTTTACACAACCAATGTAACGCTACCGAAAGCGACACTAGATCAAAATCCAGAATTAGCATACGGCACCCGTCCATTTTAGCTCTCTCCGCGGAGAGACGCTCTCGGTAAATCACCCACTAGTCGGAAAGAAAACACCGGGGATTGCTGGCTAAAAAAAATGTTGGTAAAATACACTACCTATCCGGCGGAAACATTCAGACCGTGGCCGCCTTGGCTTCCGACCAAAAAATTCCAGCCGAGTTTGGGACAGGGGTTTGTGAGCAGAGAGGTTAGAGTGTTCTTGCGCCATACATTTTGTATGTAGCAGACGGGCGTTTTCCCACTAGTAGGGTGATTTTACCGCGAGCGGCTATCCGCTGAATAGAGCTCAAAATGGATGGTGGCGTATGCGAATTCTGGATTTTGATCTAGGTGACGCTTTCGGTAGGTTACATTGGCTTGTGTACAAAAAATGTAGCATGCACAGAGGTAAAAAAAGCGGCCCGTAGCGGCTAGGGGCCTGGTTGGGCAGAACGTTAATATATAAGAGGGCTGGTGTGTCTGAACGGGAAAGATCACCCTAGATCCAATTGGATCACACTGTAGGGTTGACACAATAGAGCGGGACCGATTGTATGACCACGACAGACAGAAAAAGCCCGCCCGTAGTGGCTGGGGCCTGTCGCGGGACCAGAACGATATATATGAGGGATGGTGTGCCTGTGTGAGAGATCACGACGATTGCGAATTACGGTGAAGACGGGAACATGACCGGTTCCTTGCTCTTTACAAGAGGATCACCCAGATCCAATAGGTACACGTGGGTGGTGAAAAATGACAAAGTCCGAGATGGAACGCTTCTTGTACTGCCACGACCAGAAAAGCGCCTGTAGTGGCGGGGCTGGTAGGGGACCCCTCGTATATATATACGTTCTGGACACCAGGATCCAGCCATTACAGGCCGGCTTTTTTACCTCTGTGCATGCTTACATTTTGTACACAACCAATGTACCGTACGGAAAGCGTCCCTAGATCAAAATCCATATTTCGCACACGCAATGGTGTCGATTTTTAGCTCTCTTCAGCGGAGAGCCGCCCTTGGTAAAATCACCCACTAGGGGAAAAACACGGATCTGTGGCGTAACAAAATGATGGCGCAGTGCCACTACCATATCAGCCGACAAAATACTGGCAAGGGCCGAGCCGGCCCTGGATCAAACCAGAGCAACTTTACCACTAAAGACCAAGGAAGAGGACCGACTTTGGAATCCGTGAGGGTTGTATTTTGTCGTGCTAAGGATCAGCCACATAAAAAACACCCTAACGGTCTCATTTTTAGAAATGGATGAACCCTCAAATTTACACCCAAAGCTTAGCATTTACGTAGCCGGCCTGCCGTGGGCCGGTACTTAAATGCTTTAAAGTGGTAAATTTGAGGGTTTAAAATATCTAAAAATTGCAAAATTTACACCAAAGCTTAGCATTTAACAGAGCCGGGCCACGGCTCACGCTGTTAAAGAAACACGGCAAAAAGCAACCCTCCTAACTCTCTTACTTTTGGACTGTTTTTTTTTTTGAAACCTCAAAATTTACACCAAGCTTAGCATTTAACGAGCTGGCCATCGGGCCAGAGTATTTTCCAATAGGCCTGTGCGTGATCTCCTTGTCGCAAAGATTCTCGCGTTTTTTCAAAACCTATAGGCCTTGCGTGAAACCACTGGAAATTGGGGGGAAGCTTTAAACTAGCTTAATGCGTAAACATTTTACCTATATAGGCCTTGAGTAAATTTCATATTTCGTGTAACCAAAAAGAAAATTTTGTTAGATATTCAATTTGATAGTTATCTAAAATGCTTCTAATTGATTTTGGGACGTTTCCGCTCGGGGGACGCTTTTGGAAAATAACGCGATGCGTCTCATTGCATCTCGGCCGGTTTTACCGGCAGAAGATGTCGAAAACTTGGCGATTGAATCTCATTGCCGATCTGGCCGGTTTCCCGGCAGAGGATCGAATTTGGCGCCAATGCGTTCTCATTGCATTCTGGGACGTCTTTCCGTTTTAAAAATGACGCGAGTACGTTGCCATTGGGCAGTCTTCCGGGAAAATGACGCAATTTTTCGTTGCACTGGGCGTCTTCGGAAATGACGCGATGTTGGTTCGTTGCATTGGGGCGGTCTTCCGGGAAAATGACGGCGACGTTTTTCGTTGCATCTGGGCGTTATTGACTTTACGCTATTATTCCTGTGCCGGAAAAACGGCCGAAATGCAACTGCAGATTTGGCTCTGTTGCA
This sequence comes from Ophioderma brevispina, assembly GCA_023653785.1. Classification (NCBI taxonomy): domain Eukaryota; kingdom Metazoa; phylum Echinodermata; class Ophiuroidea; order Amphilepidida; family Ophiodermatidae; genus Ophioderma; species Ophioderma brevispina. Next base: position 33,311 of record JAMKCH010087125.1, on the reverse strand, counting down.
TTCTGGGCCGTAATTTTGTTAAAAATAAAAAAGAAATTTTTGGCCCCCTTAGGTGCATTTGGGGGGCGTTGGTCGGCAAAACGACCCGGTCCGGTGTTAGGGTGGTAAGGACAACTCTAGTTAGTGTCTTTGTGACGTTGTGGATAGCGAGGGAGTACGTGGGAGTGCCCATATAGTTGTGGGGACGATGATGATGTCATCGCACTTCTTTTTGGACTTGTGTATTTTCCCTAAACCTTCAGCCATCATTGCATTCTAGTGGGTGTTGGTAGTGGAGAGGGTTAATGATTTGTTTGAAAATTACACAATTCCTTTGTGTGAAAAAACTTATTTCCCTTTTGAGCTAAATGTGCAAATTTGAAGTACAGTGCCATTGAAAAGTAGTTGCAGTGTCGACGGCTTTCTGTATGCCTTCTGAAAATGTCTGGCAAAGTGTTTCACTTTCGATCGGCGCACGCTATCCATGTATAGGGTCAGTGGTTAAACAGATGTCCATCCACTTAAATCCATGAACTTAGATAAAGTGGTTCTTGGGCAGTGTCCCACATTGGGCACATCAGTGATCTTTGTCAAATTCACAAACACGCGGCCGAGACCATGCATTCTTGTGAATCTGTTTTAGGTCGTTGATGCCATCGAAAGACCTTTGTTGGCATTGATTCGGGGGTCCGAATGTGTGCGTGCAACCTATTGGTGTAAACCTTTGGTTGACACTTTTTCACTTCGGTCACTTTTTAGTGCAGAGTGATGGCGTCAAGTTATACTGGGTATGCTGATACATGAGGACAGGGGTCCTTATGGCGGGAACACAGGAGGTCAAATTTTATTCAGGGGTCACTTAGGGTCATTCAGATGAACTCTATGGACTGTGTCCCTGTTTTTAAAGGTTTTAAGTATTTTAAAATGGTCAGAAAAAAAAAAGGAAAATCATCTTAAAAAAACCTGATAGTGTTAATGACAGTACACATAACTAACTATATGTACGCCCGTTGTCCCACAATACGATGCACCGTGGATTGCATAAAGCGCAGTTCAGGCCAAAGAAATATGCATGTCCGTTCGCATGCAATGCGAATGAGGTCATGTGGGGTGCTTGTCATTACTAGGAGTACAACCAAAAGCGTAACAAAAGCTATTAATTAAGTCCATGTGTGAAGAGGCTCAAAATGATCATGTCGCACAATGATATCTTCCAAAGTTGTTTATCACCCAACAAGATCTAGATCTTGTTGAGGGAAGAATGAAAAAGAGCGGAGGAGGGTCATTATGATATCTTTTTGTGACAGGTTATTGACTAGCACATGCATTATGTTTGTTAATTCTCAGGTGGACGTGTACTTGAAATTGGCTTTGGTCTTGGAATTGCAGCTGGTAAGATTGAAGAACACAACATTGATGAGCATGTGATCATAGAATGCAACTCTGGTGTATTTGAAAGGTTAAAAGAGTGGGCCAAAGCTCAGCCACACAAAGTTACACCACTACATGGACTCTGGGAGGATGTAGTCCCAACTCTAGGAGATGGACAATTCGATGGTAAGTCATTATCATCACACTTGAACTCCATAGCTGTTGTTATAATGAATAATGAATTTTTAGCACTGAGGTTGCAAGACTTTTCAATTCAAAGTTGTGTGAGGGGTAAGGAAGTTATAGCAACAACAGGGCCGTACGCAGGATTTATTTTGGGGGTGCGGGACTTCGAAAAAGTGGACCTTTTTTTCGAAAAAGTGGACCTTTTTGGTAAAAGTGGACCTAACCCCCTAAAATGGTCCTTTTTTGGGGCTTTTTGAACATTTTATCACCAAAAAGTGGGCTTTCTTGTCAAAAATTTTTGACCTTTTTATAAAAAAATTCAGCAAAAAGTGGACCTTTTGCCTCTTTTGTCAAATTTGGGGGTGTGTGACTGCACCCCGCACCCCCCTGCGTACGGGCCTGAGCAACAATGTGCTTCAAAGCTCCGAATATTAACAATGGTTTGAAGGACTGATGAACAAGATTGTATCCAAGGGTAGAAAAAATCATGAACAAAGTTCAAAAAAATGTTCATAACTCAAGAATGGTTTAAGTTAAGAACCACATTTTTAACCCTTGCGCTAGCAGCGCCAGGGTTATAGTCATGACACATGAGGAATGTAGTCCCAATTTTGTGTGTTTTGTACATCAGGGGCTACATTTCTTGTTGTATGGTGACAAATTTTGGTAGTGGGTAGGGGACAGCCTGCGCCAGGGACGTATTGAGCGATCTCCCGAAATTGGGTGTAATTTGGCCATTTGGAGCTGTTTTTACAGAAATTTTTGCTCGAGAGTCATCGGCCTTGTGTGCATTTCCAATGGTGATGGCGAAGGCATGCCATTCACAGCTGTTTGACCCCACACAAATTGTCTCTTTTATTTTTAGAGCAATTTTAAGCATTGGCGACACAAATTTTGCAACTGTTATGGGTAGGGACATGCAAGACCTATTACATTGTACCTCTGCAAAAATCAGAAAAATCCATTGCGGAATCTTGCCATATAGGCCTACAAAGGTCATGATTTGTATGTTATAGCGCCCTCTATATGCTGATTCTCCATAGAAAGACGTGTTAAACTAGATTTTAAAGAAAAAACACATTTGCTCGCAATGAAATTTCATAAAATTTACACAGAATGAAGTCAGTGGTACAAATAACACAAATTAGTTGTCAAAAGTGTGTCGCCGTTGATATTTTTTGTTTTATTCTGGTTTTGCCATAATAAATGAGACCTAGCTGTGCATTGAGGCAAAGGATTTGTGCAGTGTGCAACTCTATGCTCAAAGTAAAGGGCCTTTTTGATCATCTGGTATGTCTTTCAAGTTAACCATTTCACTAATTAGCATTGAAAGTTTTCCTACCAAGTTTTGCAATTTAGGCATTTGAACATCTTACTAACAGGTCCATGGTCACATTCACTTCTTCCTCTGGAAGAGGGAATATTTGAACAAACTATTTTTAAACATATCTATATTTTAAAATTTCAAGTAGACCTTCTTAAAGGGGGATGGCCCGATTTAAGGATATGGAGTTTTCATCTTGATAGATTGGCCTTCACCCAAAAACCCCACCTGTAAAGTTTCGCGCCCGATATTTCAATGCGTTTTCATGTGAGAGTAGAAAACGTGATTTCGTAAGCCCCATAGAGTACTGTGTAAAATTAATATTGGTCGACCAAATTGGGGTACATTTTCGCTCATTACTTCCAAACCAAAACATCCTTTGGCCCTAAGATTTCACAGGGTAAATGAGAAAAATAGTAGCTTTCTTCTGATACCACAATGTTGACCACTTCCGGTAAAATCTGGGCTTCTGGGGACGAGGCTATTAGGGATCGGGCCATGGACCTTTAATAACCACAATATTAACTTGAAATATTTATTAATGTCTCATTATTAGAACTCAAGCTTTAGCCATTTACAGCAATCAATTTCCCCACATTCTTGTGAAAATTAAAGGGCTGCAAAAAATTGCTATTCTGGTTTGGAAGAGGATCATATCATACCAAGGACAAAATGAATTGATCTTGATAACATACTTGCTAATTCAAAATAGTTACATTGCTCTAGAGAGAGAATAGCCAAGACCGCCTTGTTTCAATACATTGTAGCTGGTAATCACTAAGCAGTAAATTTTGTGTTTTTCTTGCTAAATGATAGTTATTCAATTAGCACTATCCAATTCACAGTTGGGGTTGTCCTTGATTTGGACATGGCTATATAGGGGTATAGTAAACCTGGGACTGATATCTTCATCCAGAGTAAACTTTCAGTATTCACTTGACCTGGGACTTGACCATACTTGGTTTCAACTTTTATACTTTCAACTAGCAGTGGTTATTTATATATTTCAAGTCATTTTCATCTTCTTAGGACTCTTAGTTGTATGAGTTATTATTTTAGCTGAACAATACTTTAGTCAGAAAAAGTATGTAGGGCCCACCTTTCCTCAACAAACATTTGTTAAACATGTAGAAACATAATTTGTGTTTGAAACATTATATAAAAATAACAAATAGTGAATACTCTGTATATATTTGTCACAAAAACCTATGATCAGGCCCTTAGACTATTTAAATTATGTATCTTATTTGATGTGGCAAATAAGATATTGTAAAAAGACAAGTGACTATAGCCTATTAATAGAGAGTCAATTGTCTTTTCACACTATATTTTATCGTCATATCAAATAAGAAACATAATTTCTACTACCTATTTGATTTTTCACTTGAACTTGGAGAGGTTGTAATGAAACTGTTTTTTTTTGTACCCAACTTCGTATGTCCTGGCATAAGAGTAGAGACCAATGTTTACCATTTCACAAAAGTCAAATTCTGTTTTGTATTCCATTTTACAAAAAACGATTTTCACCCGATTTTCTGTTAAAGACACTATCAGTGATTTATCCGAAAGTGTGAAAATATTTGAAATTAACAGGAATAGTTCAAAAGTGAAGAATAAGTCTCTAGAATTCTCATAAGTTACCTTTTCCAACTGAAGAATTAACAGAAAAGGAAGCAAACGGCAGTGTTCAAAGATACGAATCTTCATTCAATTACGTGTTGCAGTAAGTGTCCGAACGGACAGTAATGACTAGAATTTCCGATTTTGCCCTTATTAGGTTGCTTCTGGTCCTATCATTTGCAGGGTGTGTTAGGATGATGAAACTTGGTCTCAATTCCTTCATGACAGTTATTAAATACAGTTGAATATGACATTAACAACATGAAAAAGATAAACCTGTTTAAAAACCCGAGTTTAAGTAATTTTTGTGAAAACATCAAAGTTCACCACATTGAAATTGTACAGTCAGCCTTGTTTTGTTTATCTACAAAAAGATCGTTGGATATTACCCACAATGCATCTTGAATCTGAAATTGTGAAATGGCTTATTATGGTAGGATGATGAAACTTGGTGGGTGTGGTCAACATTCAGTGCTGAAAAATTTGAAGGTCATTTCGAGGTCATGCAGGGTCATTCAAGGTCAAATGGGATTAAATTACTATAACCCATGTCAATTGTGGGTGTGGCGCCAGAAAATTTGAAGGTAATTTCAAGGTCATGTTGGGTCGTCCAAGGTCAAATAAACAAATGGTTGTATGGTCATGAAAAACTGATGGGTGTAGTAAGCATTCATTGCCAAAAATTTCAAGGTTATGTTGGGTTATTCAAGGTCACCTCACTTAAAGGTGCAACGAGAGATTTTGAGGCACCCAAATATTGTGTCATAATAATCATTTCATATAGATTAGACACGCAATAGATTTCTTACCTTGTATTAAAAGAGAGAAAAAAGGCGATTTTGATTTGCTTATATTTCAATATAAAACATAGGCTGAATTTCGTATTTGCTCCTATACGAAATTAGAAATTTTACAGTTTTTGTACCAAAGAAACATTTCCCAGCTTAATCCTTTCAGATGGGGATATTTTTAATGGAAAGCTTTACACCCGTGCAAAAATCAGAATTTTCACATTTTTTAGGGACAACTGTTTTGTGAAATCTTTCGTTGAACCTTTAATATATAGTAGGATGATGAAACTTGGAGGATGTGGTCAACATTCTTTGCCAAAAATTTTAAAGGTCATTTCAAGGTCATATGGGGTCATTTCAAAGTAAAATCACCTAAATCACAAATGGATGTATGGTCATGAAACCTGGTGGTGCAGTCATTTACCAACATTTTTCAGTCATTTCAAGGTCATCTGTGGTCATCCAATGTCAAATAAAATTCAAATCATAGCGAATGGTTGCATGGTGATGACACTTTGTGCAGAGATGTAAGTTTTCAGGCTATATGAAGTCAGGCCTTCAGTTACTCAAAATTCCTGCAATTTTATCTATCTTCAGCCCATTTTCGAGGCTTTTAGCCTAAATTCATGCACTTTTTCAGGCCGTTCAGGCTTTTCTCTTCAGGCCCTCTTACATCCCTGTTTGTGGATGTGGTTGACATTTCTGAACCAAAAATTGTGAATGTCATTTCAAGGTGAAGGAGGGTCATCCAAGGTCAAACAACTACAAATAGTTGTATGATCAATGTAGTCAACATTTGATACCATAAAATTTTAACTACTCAGTTCTCTAGGTATATATTTCCAGGTATACACTATAAAAATATTAATTTAAACCTGATCAAACTGGTCAGAGGCCATCTGATTTCTCCACGTGCAATTTGCTGCAACAACTTTCACTACAGTGAAACTCTAAGTAGGCCTAATTATGATATCGACTCTTGAAATTTTTCAGTAGTCACAAAATTTAACTGTTTTTCCATCTCTTTTTTAAACAAGCCTTGTAAAAAAATGGAAAGTTGTCAAGTTGAACATTAATGGAAGAACACAGAATTCATGCTTTTAGAAAATGGAAAATGTGCCAATCTAGTTATCTGGAGTTCCGTAAGGCGTATATTGATGTATCTTAGTGGAAGGAAGTTTATTGAGGAATTCTTCACCTGATTGGATTTGGGGCAAATATATGCAAATTAGATATTCAAATGAGCTAATTGATGTATGCATAATTGCTGTGTCTAAAAGGGATTTGGGGGGAGGAAGTGGCTATCAAAAGCCCTATACATTGTGCACAGAAAAACAGCTGTGGATGGGCATTCATCCTATGATGCTTGAGAAGTAAATCACATGTACTCTGCTCAGGCATAGTGTTCAAATTGCTTAACAATGCTGTCTTGCCATAGAGTACCTGTCAAGTGATAGTGACCACCTTTCACGCATTTGAACTTGTGTTTCTTTCCTTGTTATAAGCCAGTGATTATAATACGAGTGTTGATATTGATGGGAAGGCTAGCCTAAAATGTACACAGCTATGCTTCAGGTGTGTGTAAAGGCAGGCCTGCGTTCAAACTTGTTGAATGGACAAACGCGGAACAACACGCACTGTGTTATAATCTTATGTTCATTTTATTGATTATAAGCACTTAGAAGTACTGTTGTTGAGTGGAGACATTGTACTTTTCGTTGCAAAGGAAAAGGTATCTTGCTTGCACTCTTGCAATTCCACACATTCCCATACTCCACAAACGAAGCTAAGCATTCACATTTAATAAATTTCTTTGACAATGACTGCCTCCATTTACGAATATTCTGAAATTTCTGTATATTTCAATTATGTCACCAAGTGGTTGCACTATGGAAAGACTCCTTTTTGTGTTGGATTTCAATTTCATATTCGATAATATCATACCAATTTCCCCGTCAGGAATTTCCATGCCCGGGAAAAAAAATGTGTACCACAATTTTTTATATAGACGAAGTTAACCCTATACTATACGCGATTTAAACGTGAGCTAATGAACATAGGCCTACCATTGTTTGATCACTGTCAGTGTCATAATCACTTTACATTAATCTCAGTATAAAAGGGTTAATAAAAATACAAATTACTCAAGATTATTCTATCTTGTTATTTGACAAAATCACCTGACAAAATCATTGGCCCTGGAACATACGGCTTAGGGCCTACATGTATACTGTGTATTTATCGAAATATTCCGGTCAATACTTTTTCTGAATAAAACTTGCACTCAATGTCTTGATAATTATTTTACCTTGTCCATATTTCTTATTAGGATTTAGAAGTATAATGTACACTGGAAACACAATAAATATTCATTGTCGATTATAGCACACAATAACACTGCCCAGCACGCATTTAACACGGCCCAACACGCCAAGCACTAAGACCCTTTTGTCAGATTGTTCGTTGGCGATCGCTTGCAGAATGGATTAAAAATAACATGTGGTAATACTAGTGTCCCATTTACAATAGTTTTTTTGCGTGTTATAATCTGTGTGGCACTAGTGTTACGTATCACTTGACAGGTACTGTAGTCCAGGCTACAGATTCATTGATACATGTAACTAATATCAACCTTGTTTTGTTAGATATGTTTTTCAATGGTTTCTAGACCAGTTTTTATGCTGATTCTGAATCCGATGGATGCCAGATGAGAAACCTTGAGCATTTTGTAGAAACGCAAAAAATCAAAATGGCCACCAAAACACACAAAAAAATCATCTCTTGTTCACTCAAAAGTTGTAATTTTTCAGCCTGTGTCGTTAATTTCATTGTGACCAATTCACATATATGATTCTGTAACCACATAATAAATTAATTCAATATGGCCGTCAATATAATGGAGTGTCTGATCGTGATCTACTTTTGACTGCAGGTTGGTAATTTGGTATCCATCCTGGTGTTTTGACAGTCAAGAAAATTAAAACCATAAGAAATATTTTTCAAGAATCTGATTATAAATTTTCTCATTCTAGCATCCAAGATGGCTTCCGAGACTCTAAGATGTATACACTATAATTTCTAACAAATCACGTTTTATAGCTCAGCTCAGCTCAAATCAAATTATGTCCTTCACATCGAAAATCACAACATTGTAATGAAAATTCCTGATCCGGAATTTTTGTTATACACAGTATCCTATAGTACTGTTATATTACACATAAATGAGTCTACTACATCAAAACAGAAAGCCGTTTCATCCCATCTCAAACTTTGGAATTCAGTATTTTAGGTATGTCACAGGTCATTAGCTGAACGTATTAGTAAGTTCGTTCTTGATGTGGTTACGCACATGCAGTATAAAATTGAATTTGGTGCATGTAGTTTAATTTCTATAGGGTGCAGTGTGTGTATGTGCGTATGTGTGTGTTTTTGTGAGGGTGTGTGTGGGTAAGTGTGTGTGTGTGTGTGTGTGTGTGTGTGTGTGGCGACTGTGAAAGTTTCAGCCATTTCTGTATCCAGTTTATAGTATTGGGGGTGCCTTCCCCTCCCCCAGGTGTTACCATTATTCCTAACTAATCTTAGACGTATAGTGTCATACTAGCCACTGAACGTTTCATTTGAAACTGATATTTCGGCCTCTACATAAAAATTAAGTTCGTTCTTGATGTGTTTACGCACAAACAGAACAAAATTACATCTGGTGCATGTAGTTTAATTTCTAAACAAGACCGAGAATGTCTCGGAAGCTGCGAATGAACCAATAGCATGTGAGGTTGTGGGAGTTCAAAATTAATATCGGTCGAACAAAATGGGGCACATTTTCGCAGATTTCACTCATAACATCCAAACAAAACATAATTTAGCCCTAAGATTTAATAGGGTAAATGAGAAAAATAGTAGCTTTCTTCAGATACCAAAATTTTGACCACTTCCGGTAAAATCTGGGAACGAGGCTATTGACGATCGGACCAAGGTATTAGGTATGTTTCATAAAATTAATAAATAGGCCTAAATTAATAAATGAATGGATAAATTTGATTATATGGTTATTTTAAATGTTATACTCCAAAAACATGATAAACGATACTACTCACGGCACACACACACACACAACAGACTGTAGTAATACTAGAACACTTTTATACACAGTCCATAGGGCATGACATAGAATGTTTTTAGCTTTGCTAATTTACTTTGTCCCATGGCCCTTCCTGATTGAACAACTCTACACACACAGCCCCACGCCCTAGTTCGGATAAGCATCCATACTACAAAACAATTAATACATAAGTTCACACTTCTGTCTTCACTTTACTTTACTCGCATGAATGAACAACATTTTTACTTAGCCCGACTGAATGAACAGTAGTAATACTTTGAGATGTTCACCGATTGAGATGTGCACTGGGCGAAATTTCCATCGGATGAAATTTATTCGCTTCCGAAGTGTCCGTCATTCGTGCCATATACGTAAACATTACAGCATGAAAAAAACACTTTGTCGTCGATTTCGCCTGGCCACCCTCGCTTATAAAATGATCTTAGACATCCAAGAACATCGTCAGGTATGTGTTTTGTTCGGAAAGTTTACCGTTACCAAGATCAAATAGAATCAATTTTCCAATATGGCGGTATGAATTCCTTTTGACGAGTGTGTTGTTTTGACGAGTGTGTTGTTTTTATCACAGTAATATTACGCAGTTCTTTAATACCCACTGACCTCTATACATCAGTGTTAATACCGTAACGAACTGACGAACGAACGAACACACTAACTAACAGAGTTTCTGAGCGATTTGTAGGAGCTTGCTTCGCAGGTCAAAAATAGTATCAAGGGTGATACTGATAGAGGATCATAAAATTTTGTCAATTTACGTGGACCAAAATGACACAGACGCCACGAAAACCTACCAACATATTTGATGTGTTAAACTTGGTCACTCAAATGGAATTACATTTGATAAAGAAAAAGAAACGTTTTAGACTAGATATGTTTTGTATAATGAACAAAACATACTAACTTCTATATAGGGAACCCCATAATTTTGCATCTATAGTAAAATAAACTGATTGTAAATGGAAGATCAAACAACACTTTGATCTTCAAGTTTCTCCAAACGAATTTTACGCGATACGATAGCTACATGTACCTCTTTGAGTTTCTCAATCCATGTTTTCCATTACGAACTCTACAAAGATAATTGGACAAAGTAGAACTATAGCCTATGGTACATCCTTAATTGGCTATAGTTATGACCAAGATGTACAATGGTTTTTGGGGCTGTGTGGTGAGTAGGGTTGGTTTGGCGTTAGAGCATATAGGTGCGCCTGGCTACAGTGCCAATTGTCCAGGCCTATATCCAAATACATGAACAAAATTTGAGCAGTTTCGATGTGTGCATAATCAATAACAGGCCTATATTGTAGTGTTGGTGCATTTTCCAATGACCTCGGGCAAGTTTCTTTCATCTTTCAATGCCCCAGGCAAGTTGTAGTCTTTTGTAGAGAAAGGCCGGATTTGGTTGTAACTCCCTAAGCTATTATAATACAAACTCACACCTGTACACGTTTATCTTGCATCTTCATGTATTCTATTTCTGCATTCATCAGGTAGTAAATCGTAAATAAAGCGTAGCGGTACAAACACCGTAAAAAACCAAAGCCTTCTCAACCACCTGCCATGCACATCTTCATCATTCGGTCGTATCTGAGCAATGGCTACCCCCGGACCCTTAACCAGATAAAACGATGAGGGCGCCAGAGCAAAAAATCATTACTGAATGCATGCCAGGAGGCAGAGGAAGGCAAATATAACTTTGGCATCAACATGTAGAATTATTTTACGGATCTTTATTTTACACTCCATTGGCATTGTAAGGGACCAAATCAATACTCAACCGGCGGGCGTTTTCCGGTTCTTCCCGGTTCCAGGCGGTTCATTTAATCCGCTCAATCTTCTGAATCATTTAATCTGATTAAGTAATTCAGCAAACTCAACGAATTAAGTGAACCGTGCGGAACCGGACAGAACCGGAAAACGCCCGCCAGTTGAGTATTGAATTAGTCCCTAATTGATATACAATAGGATGCATTCAGAGGCTTGGCTCATATAGTCATATCGATTGCACATCCGGTTTGTACTATTCCTTCTATACTGACAATAAATTAACTGAGATTATTAAGCCTTGTGTCTGTTTGGCTTTTTTTGCATGTCCGTTTCTTAAATGGATGCGCGTCTGTTGTAGAAATGGACGCTGTGATGTTTTTTTCCCGTTTTACCAACGGCTGGAGAACCACAATTTACCGCACTTAGGTATATTGAGGAAACCGTACACACAATTACATGTGCGGAGCCTTGTCCGTCGCATTAGAGTCCTTGTAAATTAGCAGCCAAACACTTCTTGTACATTTCATCACCTTTATTTAACATACATTCATGACTGCTCTTTCCTTTACATCCACTCCCGCCGACCTCCCAGACAAAGACTGACTTTAAATTCTGCACTCAATATCCAAGCTATTATATTGACCAATCAGTGACTAGCTTTTGCACTGCATGCATAACACACCACATCACATGTGCCATGCATGTGCTCTACCCTACCATATTAAAGCCTTTCACAGGAAGCATGGGTCAGTGCACAACAATGGCGTTTTCTCAGCCACACCCAAGCTTTTAACTTCAATGCACTACCACATATTGTATGCACATATATACTATGCAACATGAAGTAATATCAAAAAGTAACATTTTATATTTAATTCAAATTTTCAACAATATTTATAGGCCCAAGATACCTATTTTCCACATTATATACACCTGACAACATGACAGACGCCAAAGACAGAAAACGGACGCCACGTTCGTTGGTCCTTTCTGACTCAGTTTGGCCATTTCTTGCGTCCGTTTTGGTGGAATGGACGCATCCATTCCCCGGCGTCCATTTGGGGATAATTGTACTCCCACATAGCTCTAATGAATCATATTTTAATTGGTCACAATGGGTGTTTTGACTGGACAAGGAAAAGAAATTACAACTTTTGAGTAATTTACACATGAGTTTTTAGTGTTTTGGTGGCCATTTTGAATTTTAGCGTTTCTTCAAAAATGCTCAAGGTTTTTCGTCTGGCATCCATCGGATTCAGATTCGGCAGGAAATAATGGTCTAAAAACCATTGAAAACATGATATAACAAGGTCACATGGTCTGTAGCATGGACTACTGTACATGTTAAGTACATAAGCTCTTGGGTCTCAATAGGAAAGCTATAAAAACAGCACATTGATTGATCTTTTCATCTCCCTCAAGTGGAATTGATTGTGTACCTCCTGATCCATTTGAAACAGGTGAAACTCAGTAGTGCACAGAAACTTTGTGCAAGCACAATGGCCATAAAAGTAAACAAATCAATAGTGATGGTACACTTCAAGGTCCTGTTCCAATATATATACCAATTTGTGATCAATATGGTTTTCAATTCATACAAGACATGAACATGATGAAAGAGACAGACTTAATTAGAATGCTTTGCCAAGCCTTTATAAAACATGTTTTGAAAGTGAGTGTTTCACATCAGTGTCAAAGTTCTGGGCTAATGAAAGTTGATTTCTTGTTTTCGGTCACTGATATTTGATGCTGCTTTTACTCAATGTATTTAAAATATATTCAAATTAAGAAATAGAAATCAAATAATAAGTATATTTCAACCCTTGCGCAAGTGCTAGGGTTTTTGCAATGATGGGTAAGGAATGTGGTCTTGATTTTGTATACGTTTTGAATATCAGGGGCTACATTTCTTTTTGTATGGTAATGAATTTGAAATGTTGGTAATGGGTAAGAGTGGACCGGCTGACAAAAGTTACCCGGGAGATTTCCCAAAGTTTGGTTGTCATTTGGGCTCTAGAAGTAGAGAAAAAAAGAAAATTTGCTGAGAGTCAATGATCATGCAGTATGCATTTTTTATTGTGCACAGGGAAGACATAGCATTAATGCAAAGTATTTGTGCTGTGTCCGATCAGACCCCGATTGCGGTATGCTCCTTTGGGTGGGTTGGCCTATTTCATGAACAGTGTTTGTAAGGGTCACTGTTTAAGGAAGGGGATAGCCAAAAACGGTCATGATTTTGAGGTATAGTGCCACCCAAAGGAATTCCATGCAGTGTGACGTAGGTGACCAAGGATGATGTATATAGCTAGCAGTTACTTAAAATACAACAGTGCCATGTATGATCGGCAATCTTAACCCTAACCCTGACGTTGGTTTCTCCTGGGAGGAACTGAAGGAGTGAGGGAAGAGGGGAACAAGAAAAGTCGCAAATTCGGGTGGGTTTCGAAACCAGGGCCCTTCGGGCCCCAGCCCCATGACCCGGGATAGCACGCTACGGAGGTGTCGCTGGTGCATTTTTCCCAATTAACACAGTGAGTTTTGGTGAGATTTAGTTGTGCTAGGGTTAGAGGCAAAGATTTCAAGCATTGTGCCTCCACCCTCTTGATCAATAGCCTTTCCTGTTTGATTTAGGATCCCTGGGGAAATCCGCACATGTCATTCTTCATGATCCGGTTTGTTTACGATGTTCTTTATTGGCTGGCAAACAGTGGAGTGCCTAAAAAAGCTGTTAAAAGTACTTTTAATTTTCATGGGAAGTTAAAGGGGGGAATTTTAGGATATATGAAGTTTTCCTATTGATAGAATGATTCACCCCAAAACCCCATCTGTTAAGTTTCGCATTGATATTTCAATCCGTTTTGATGTGCGAGCAAAAAACATGGTTTTGTAAGCCCCATAGGGTACTTTAGCCCATAGTCCACTGTGTAAAATTAATATGGTCAACCAAAATGGGGCACATTTTCGCTCATAACTTCCAAAACAATCATCATTTATGCAGCGTCAATTTGAAGCGTGGACCCACCCTCCTCACGTCATCACCTTTCTTCACCTGGGCCAATTATTTATCACGTCAGGATTTCACCACTACTTCACTTGCTTTACAAAAAACAAAGTCACGGTATCACTATATCTGCAAATTTGTTAGTCCAGGCTTCACCCTTTGATTTATTTCCAAAGGTGACGCTTCACTTTTGTCAATTTTGGCAGATCTGAAGCTTCACCACCGTTTCACCATACTGAAAATTACATAGTTCAAGCTTCACTACTGTTTCATCATACTTGCCATTGCATAGTTTAAGCTTCACCACTGTTTCACCTTCACTATTAGCTTTTGATGTATTTCAAGCTTCTGTCAGAAATTGGCATCAAACATACTATTATGACAATTCCTTGGTCAGTGGCTCTTGAAATGGTTCTTAAGGCATCCACTGACTCAAGGAAAAATCAATTAAGAGTCATCAGGCATGCTAGCACATAGATGTATCAAATGGCAGCTATTTTACCAGTGTATACCACACTGAGCTAGACTGCACAAGAGTCTAACAATCTAACCTTAAATTTTCCATGTTAGAAATGCCATTTGTGTCAAATATCTAGCTGAATTTTAATTTTATATTAAAAAGCAAAAACAAAAAACAAAGCTTAATTGTCAGTAACATTTTAACCAAGTTTGATGTTAGTCTTCTACAGTCCACAGCCTGCATGACTTTGTACTTAAATATCATAAAACATGCACACTGAAAATGTCTACTTTTTGGCCATATTCAAATAAAATTGACTGCGATTCATTTTTTTCATTTACATTTCCAGATAGGACTCATTCATATGATTATGATAAATTACCATTACTTTGTATCTCAGTTAATTTTTTTCTTTTTTAATTAAAAAAAAATAGTGCCATATTTTGTAATTGGAAGTAGTTGTAATTGTAAGCAGTTATTTGTAATAATAGTTTGCATGTGTAAAATTAAATGAGTAAACAAAATGGAATTGTATCAAAATGAATTGCAGCAGAAATATCTCATATATAGCTATATTGAAGAGATTTATGGTATTTTGAAAAATTTAATATGTACACATCATATGTATTTGCGAAAGGTACACATGTTCATTCAGGTAAAGGGATTTAGTCCGCAGGATATCGTTCAGTTATATTCAAAGCCTCAGGTTTATTATCGACCATGCTAGTAATATCAGTCCATATACACTGTTAGGCATTTATCGTATAGTATTGCTGTTATTGTATATACCCCTCCCATTGTAAGTCCGCAGTCTCGCTTGCTTATGCACTGTACAACGAGTGGCATAATTACTATCTCTGACAATGCGCTGCAACAATTAATCATGCTGTGCAGGGGCTAAATATTTTTACTAGCCGTGTGGAACCATGCCACTACGCGCCCTGTGATTCAGTCAAGTGCATGATATGGACAAGTTAATTGTATCTAAATTTCTAATATAAAAACAGGACCACTAGTAGATTTTGTGAAAGATAAAATGGGGAAGATGACCGTACTGGGTTTTGTCTTTAATTGACTTTTATTGAACCACAATTGATATTGGTGTGTGCATGGGTGTAGAGCCTGTGTTTTTACGTCCATGCCTCGGTGATTTCATTGTTTGTGGCAGTGCAACAAACTTTGACCTCCTGGGTAAAAAAAAGGGTTTGATTTGATGACAAGAGAATGAATCATTCACCAGGTTTTGTGATGATTTCTTGACAGTATTTATACGCGATCGAATTCATCACACTTTGCTCTCTCTCTTCCATTCCATAGGTTTCTACTTTGGTATTGGCAGGCTGGTATTATGAAAGGGACAAATTGACTCTTGATTGCATGAAGATATTGCATTGCACTGCCTCTAACTGGCTCTGAAATATTGCATTGCACTGCCTCTAACTGGCTCTGAAATATTGCATTGCACTGGCTCTAACTGACTCTAAAATATTGCATTGCACTGCCTCTAACTGGCTCTGAAATATTGCATTGCCCTGGCTGTAACTGGCTCTGAAATATTGCATTGCACTGGCTGTAACTGGCTCCGAAATATTGCACTGAATGTATCTGGCTCTGAAATATTGCATTGCGCTGACTGTAACTGGCTCTGAAATATTGCATTGTACTGCCGGGCTGCAACTGACTCTAAAATATTACATTGCACTGGTTGTAACTGGCTTTAAAACAGGGGCGTAACAAGACCTGAGCCTCCGGGGGCAAGACTCAAGAACTTTTCCCAGTTTTCCCTGTGCCAATTTTCCTGGCTCGCTGCGCTCGCCGGGTAGACCCATATTTTTTTCCAGTCGGTTCTAAATTCTGAAGGGGGGGTAGGGGGTAGGTGGCGCGCTCATCAACCTATGGGCGATCAACCTATGGCCAACCGCACAGAAAACTTGTTTTCCTTCTCATTCACGTTTCCCTTCTCCTTCGCTCCATTCTTCCCCTTCCCCTTCCTCTTTCACCTTTCTCTTTCCTTCCCCTTCCGTTTCCCGGTAGGTTGAACTGATTTTCCCGGTACAGTGCTCTGGGGGGGGGCAGTGTTAAGATCATTCCTGTATTGTCTAAATTAGCATGCAGAATTAAAATGAAAATCCCTAAGTTTAAATCTCATGTGTAATTACTATTAGACAAAGATGCCATCCAGAGAGACATTGCCTTAGCTTTGTAGTCATACAATGCTGGGGATAACTCAAATTCAGAAAACGATTAACATCAAATTATTGGGGAAACTAAATGAAATCAGGAGAAAATAGGGAAGAAATCTTTTACATCTCATCTATCCTTTCAATTAATTTCAGCAAATTGTGGCATTCGGTTACGCAAAAAGAAGTTTAAGGAGTAAAAAAGAGGAACCATCTGTCATCTTCAATAATACCCTCTTTAATTTCCATTCGTTTCTGCTGACAAGAACTAGTAGTTTAAAACTAGACAAAACCATTCTCAATGTTCATTTTAATGTTTTCTTCTTGTCTGATGTGAACTGAAAGCTTTTGTTACCATTGAAGACCCGTGTGGGGTTCATTGTCTCATATCCTTATACTAACGTGCACAATGTGCAATTAAGGCTACTCAGAGTTTTAAAATAGTTTTTGTGTATTAAATTAGAAATAGTCAACTACAATTTAAGATAGTCATCTCAACTGCTCAATTCCATGTTTGAGATGAAGCAGATATTTTTGTTTTTATGGAGTAACCTGTATGTTATATAGCATTGTGGTGCCATAGGATACTGTGATATAAACTTCTGACCCAGATTTTATACAAAGATGTGATTTTGATGTCGATTTGAGATATGCAAAAAACATGGAAATTAAAAAAATTAAGTTGTCCATCCTCAGAAAATCTCTTAGTCATCTTTTAAGATTACAGGACTTCACATGAATTGTCTTGAATAACATCTTGAATTTTTATCTCAATGTTTTTTGTGTTTTTGGTTGATTGTAGCGATTATTTTTTTGTACACTTTATATTCACGGCTAAAGAACAACCCTCTTGGCTGATTCCGAGTTTTCTACGGTGAAATAAAGTCGAATAATAATAATAGTGTTATGCTCCATCTGGTTAACCTGTCCTTTAATAACGAAAATCTTTCACATGGTTTAATTTGATAAAAACACAGAGCTATTGGGCCAATTGGTATTAGTTATTTAACCTATGCACTTGGCAAGATTTTAGCAGACAGGTTTTGAATGTTGTTAGCCAAATGCAGTTTATTGTTACCTTGTAGACGAAATAGTAAGCACAAACAAGCATAGCCCATTTAATGTGAGAGTTGTTGAAGTTGCTCTGTCTTGGAATATGTGGGGTGTAGACCACTAAGGAATGGCTATGTAATGGGGCCTGTGTAGTCGTCAAAAAAAATAAAAACGAGGTAACTATCTCCACCTGGAAATGGGTGTTACAAGTGAGCAGTTGCCTTTGAATTAAGTCACTCAATCGTGCCCAAGAAGGAAATTTAAGATCTGTGAAATAGTTTTCAAGAGCCAAATGAGAAGGGATGAGGGAGGGTTTCCAATGAAAAAACGAAACCAGTGTGTAAGCAGTATGCGTCTATATACTGTTGTGCCAAAAAAAAAAGAAATCTTGTTAATTAAAGAGAAATACTCCTTTAATATACTAAATACAGCTAGTTCAAATATTGTTGGTTTCATAAAGGGGCATCCTAGCACCCCTAATGTTCATGGTTCATCAGATATATCCTCCAAAGCTATTGCCCAAAATTTTAAGTTGATTTGATGAGGCACTTTGTGCCTCATTTAACAAATATTGCCTAACTGTTAGTACATTTTGTTATTACAAAATTGCTGTTTTCTCATCGAATTGAACTGATTTGTATATGGTTAGGCACAATATACATTACTTAGAGGCTATCAGTTCAGAGGACATAAAATCTAAGCTTTTGATGAAGTTGGGGGATGGGGATGTGGATCAGGAAATGCACCAATGATGATAGGATGACAGTTTTAAACAAATTGTTGATTTATAAATCCAAGCCAAATATTAAGATGTTTCTCATCCACAGGAAGAGGAAGGTTCTTACGATATATCTTTTCAAAACATGGTCACCATTTGTTCAATGACAAATGTGACACAGATCTTTTTACTCAACGGATGAAGATAAAGATGAGTGTTTTGACCTAGCTCCCTGTCAAACTCATTCAAAATAAAGTGCAAATTAAATACATCGTAGTGCATTGAAGGAATTTTTTTTAAACATGAGTATTTTGGAGGGCATGGCCGCCTGTTGTGAGATCAGGTGCGAAATTCCCTTGCAAGGGTTTTGATCGCTAGACGGTTTGGTAATTTTGTTTAAGGGCTAACGTGTATGTCAAGATTTGAATTGATATTTTGGTAGGCATTAGACAGCTTTCAATATCCACCCTAACAGCAACTGTTAGCTTGTAATCACACAATTCATAATTGTCCGGAGTGTTCAAACGAGAACTGGCTTAAACATTAGCACCGTTATTTTTGTCCTATCAATTCCGCTAATGTAGTAAATGAAATTAAGCCCTGTAGCGAGTATCATGGGTGATTATGCAATTGAGTAAGACTGTTTATTCCGTGACTATTCAGGAATATTGGATCAGGGTATGTGCAAAGAAAAATTGGGCTAGCATGGGTAGCCATGCAACCTCAATTCGGCATCATCAATCGGCCTACTTTTCATTCATGTTCCTTCATCGTTCTGTTTTGACAATTTGATGTATTCATAGGAAAAATTTATTTCAGATTTGGATTTTTTTTCACTGTTTTCATCTTTATCATTTGATTTTGTAATACCAAGTTATTAATACAGAAAACTGCAATGTCTAAACTTATAAAGAAGAAATCAAGGTGATTCAAAAATTGGTGTTTTTTTGTTAAATTTGCTGAGAAAAATGTTTATAATTTTTTTAATAAACCTAAACATTTGAGAAACATGTCTTATAATTTTTTAGTAAGACATAAAACATGTATTTCATAGTGTATTTGAACCTATGCTATCTTTAGTCTTGTCAATTTTGCCTCAGCGTTGATTAAAATGTTGTCCTTGCCTGGTCATCTACATCCCAGCTTGTCATATACTTATTTATTAGCCGTTCATATGTTCTATTATTCTAACAAGTTATTTTGCCTGCATCTCAATTTATCCAGTCTGAGAGGATTGTATCAAATCACAAACATACAATATTTACAAAATAAACTGGAATATAATAACTTCAAACTTCAGCAATTCTTTTGAAAATTACTTCATTATAAATGGATGATGTAAAAAATCTACAGGGTGGGAGGAGTGACTTTATTCTTTAACATGATTTTCCAACTTGTCTATTTCTTGGTTTTTCATTCCAAAAGGTACATTGGAGATGTATGCAGGAATGTGGGAATCATTGACTCCTGTAATTTCAGTAACTCCTTTGTAAGGCGGAGTAACCATATGCATGTACTACTTTGATTTGCGTAAAGGTTTCTCCTCACCATCTCAGTAATTTACAATTCTTGCCATTGTAGGTGATTTATGTAGATTGATGCTGCTACGACATTGACATACTACTTGCTTGTTACCGAGGGCTCCCATTATCACAACAACTGGGGCTATCTATTTCAAGTATGGCCTCAGCGTAAACATTTTTGCAAGTGCATCAGAGTCCCAGATGTTAACCAACCCATAGGCCTATCGAGTGCGCTTTTAGTGTGTCAGCAAAAAGGTCAGGCAGTTTTTGCGTAACAAAGGATAACATGCTTGTCAATGATTTTTAACCTGCGTGTAAGGGATTCGCAGATTGGGAAAAGGTTGACGACAATTATGCGGCACCGTAAGTGAAAGTCTGCATCCCCAGTCCCATTTCTCCATGTATACTCAAGTGGTGCTTGGCCTTTTGCTATGGACGTAAATAGTGTCAATTTGGCCGTGCACATTGCCTGCATTATTTATAGATTGAGGCTGGGGATCAATGCCATTGGTGAATGCTTCACTTGTGATTGGTTCACCAGGCCAGGGAGATTTTCTATTCAGTGTCCTATATGCTAGGGAACATTTCCTGTAACTGCATTTGTATGCTCAAGGAATGGAGAAAGAAAACGGGAATGCTCACTTGCAGAATATCTGAAAATCTAAACTTAGAGATCAAACTTGTGCCCTAGCTTGTTTAGTAAAGAGTGATTCTGTAAACTTGTACTGGTTACTGACCTCGTGTAGATAGATTTAAAGGGACACAATGGCATAAAAAAATGTTCAGACATAATGAAATGGACCCTTCCTGAAATCACTTTAACAATTTTGAAAACAATTTGGATGTTTACATTATGCCCAAAACAGTAAAAACAGCAAGAGCTTGAGGCAGTTAAACCAGGCTTGGGTTTAAGGTGCAGTAGGGGTTCCTTCATATGTGGATGATGTCAAAGGTCATGGACCAAAGTCAAGGTCATCTGAGGTAATGTTCCATACTGCCATCTTGCCAGGGGGATCATGCAAGTCACTTTTTACTTCCTGTATTTTTTTGTTGTTGGAGGGTTGCAACAGGTTATTCTATATTGAAATCCTGTGAATAATGGCCGACTTGACTGATAGAAAAGCAGCAGCACAGGATGCGTGCACCTCATAGAGATATAAGTTACCTTTTGTTGGGCATGTCTCAATTATGAAGAATGTCAAGAATGTAAGAAGTGTCCTATGTACATAACCTTTAGATTTTGAAGTGACACTGGTTATGCAAATTGGCTGCATTGGTGAGCAAAAGTTTTCCCCCTTGGATACCTGCTATATTATGCTCCCGGGATTTGCCCCTCTCCCATGTCCCCTATGGTAAACGTTGTTTTCCAATAGCTAGAGGGACTTTTATGAATTATTCACTCCAAGTGCGTGTGGGTTAGGGTTAGGATTAGGGTTAAGTTTAGGGTTAGGGTTAGTTTTTAGAGTTATGGTTAGAAAACTGACTTCTGAAACCTCCTTGTCCATCCCCAGTGATCAACAAAATAGCGGCATCAATGCAATACATGAAGGTCTAGTTAATTTTATTATGTAATATGGTCTACAATTTTACATGAAAAGCAGTGTACACACTGAATGCTGTAACCCTGTAGAAATAAAGCACAAATAAATAAATAAAATCAATGAAATAAAAAAGATAAAAACATTTATTGCAAATGGTGGATCAGCCCCTGTACTTTAGCCAAACTGGTTGCTGTTTTTATGATTTCAATTTTGCAATCATTTCTTGCTCAAAAATTCTAGAGCACTCAAATAGTGTGACATTAAGTAATAAGTATTATCCAAGTCAATTACCTAATTTGACCAGAATCTTCATGCAGTTTAAACATGTAAATAGCAACAGCATAGATTGTCTTAGTTGACCACATCACCAAAGCCAAGTTGAAAATTTTGCCTAAAGGTCATGCATCATATATTACACACACACACCAACCTCCGGACACTACTACCAACAAATTACTTGGGATGTATAGAAGCTGTGTGTATTTGCCATCATAGATCAAGTGTCATCCTCACCAAAATTAATGTTGAGAGATGATGGATGAACTATTACTTTGTACTCTTTCTCTCTCTCATAGGAAGTTGACCCAATCAGATAGGTAATTCCAACTCTTACTGCATACAGGGAGAAATTTGTAATGTTTTATTTCACAGGAAAAGAGATGCACTGGTAATTGTGCAATGTACACAATACATTTATACTGTATAAGTGGAAATATTCATGCCACATTAATTATTTGCGCTTTTCGCGCACTTCTGAGCAAGCGTGAAATTAAGAACACGCAAAATGTTTATTTTTGTGTAAGTCTATGTAGGATAGCTGAAAAAAAAAGCAAATTTAAAATAAGTGAAAATGCTAACAATTGCAGAAGCGCGAAAAAATACATTTGCGCAAATTACCACTGTTTACAGTACTTTAACCAATGAAATATGTTTACAAAAGGGATATTTTGTTTCTTTTAGGATAGATCTGACCAAAGTACTTTAAACTGTGCCATAAAAAAGAAAAAAGTGAAAAATAAATGCCACAAAACTATTCACTTTTTATGTATAACATTTTGTCTCTCTGGAGAGCACTGCAGGGTAACTCAGTAGCAGTAGCCTTTTGGTATAAGGACCTTTCTGAAGTAATTAGTCAATACTGGACCACCAATACTGACCATCATTTATTGGCTTTTAAGACGGGAAATACAAGAAGTGGGCTTAAAAAGTCGGCTTGCCTGAAAAGCTTGTCCTGCGGGAGGAGGGAACAAGCCAAGCAAATTTCCGTCCGAAATTAAAGAAGCTATCCGTAGGCTTTTTGGATGTCCGAAGTCTGCTCGAATTGGCGTGGGCCCATCATTTAGTAACATGACCCCAGACCAAGAAAACACAGCCTAATTTCTTCGGAATCCATCACTTCCACCAAAACGGTGTTTTGTGCCTGACATTCGCACAGAAGGGCCCCCGAGGCTGTGCGGGTCTCGGGTTCCGTCAGATGACACTTTCGTGTTAATTCGTATCTAGTGTTCTTTATTTTCCAAGGCGTGTTTGGAATCGTATGGAAACATTTTATCTTGTGGAGAGGAAATTATAGCTTACCGTAAGTGCAGCCGTAAGACTGAGGATTGGTTGCAAATGTATATGATACCAGAAACACGCTAATGCGGTTCCTAGACAAAAAAAGGTTACCGATTCGCTGTGTATTCATTTTGGGGAAAGCGCACATTAAAGAAGTGAAATGCGATAGCACCATACTAGTGCACCAGGTTTCCTATTTCAAATTTAAAATGTAATTGATCACAATTTTAAGAAAGGTTGGAAATTAGTAGTTCTTTTGTTGTGGTTATCATGAAGATAAATTGTTGAAATTTTGACCATTGTGCATAATGGGAAAGTACCTTGAGCTTTGTTTTGTGCCAGTGTTACAAGATGAGCCGTCTGTAAAACATTTTTGAAGATAAGTTACGTCATATGTAGCCAATTTTTGACCATTTTTAAAGTTGACACATCCCCTTCTTCAAATTTAAAAACAACAGTGCCGGTGGGATCTGGTGAAGTGAGGCTTATGCCTTTTGTTTCAGAGCCACATAACGAGGAAAAATAGACATTTCAACAGCCATTAAATTTTCATGCTGATGAGCACTTGCTATGGGGCAAATGGAACATGTTGCAAGCAATACTTTCAGCAGTACAAAATAATATTACATGTACTGAGGTTGCAGCCCTGCTAGAGATTTCAAAATTTCAGTAAAATTATGCGTGAGGTCAAATCGGTGATGACAAAACATAAAATATTTAAAAATAAATGAATAAGTAAAGTAACCTGTCACAACAGGTCTGTCAAGCTCTCCACAAAAGAGAGACTGAACAAAGCATCAATGTGATACACACCTAAATGACATTTCTTTTATTATTAATACTACTCAAGAATTTGACAAAATTACATTTTTCATGGTCAAATTTTAAAGACACTATCAGTGATTTATCCAAAAGAGTCAAAATATTTGAAATTGGCAGGAATAGCTTGAAAGTGAAGGAAAAGCCTGTAGAATTATCATACGTTACTTTTTCCAACTGAAGAATTGACAGAAAACGGCAGTGTTCAAAGATACGAATCTCCATTCACTTACGTGTTGTGACACTAATGACTAAAATATCCGATTTTGTCCTTATTAGGTTGCTTCTGGTCCTATCATTTGTAGGGGATGTTAGGACACCTATATTTGTTACAGACATACACAAATCTGATTTTTGATGATTTTTTTTTTCATTTTCTGATTTACAAATCACTGATAGTGCCTTTAATTTAGGGCATTGCATTTTTGTGACTTCTTGTTTGTACTTATTATTCTTTTCACTAAATTTGTTGATAAGCATACCTCCTTATCTTGTGCATTTGTATGTATGCAAATGCTCAAGATTGTCATGTGTCAGATAGAAAAAAGCCAAAAGGTCATTATGGATAGCTTAACATTGATACTGCAATGTGGAAGAGTGTGGCCCACTGTTAGGGTTTAATCCTTTGATGCTGGAGGTCCTCAGTTCAATTACTAGTGGGGCCACTCTCTGGGGTTTAATAGCTTTCAAACTACATGGAGATGGAAATTCAGATTTATTTCAAAATTTGGAATTGAGCAGTTAAGGTTACTAACTTTAATTTTTTGGTTATTTTTAATTAAAGGCTGACTCAGAGATTTTGAAATATATATATTTTTTGTGTGTAGTAATTAAAAATAGTCATCTAGAACTAAAGATAGTGACATAAGTTAATTCAAAAGTCAGAGATGAATTGGATTTTTTTGTTTTCCATGTAGTAAACAATTGTGCACAGTATAACAGTGCCCAGAGGGTGTTTTGAGTCAATCCCACAATGCACCAATTTGGGGAAATTTCACCTCAATAGGTCATGTGATCACATAAAAATCCTATTCTTAACACATAAAAACCTCAACTTTAATGCTCATTTTAGCCCACAAAGCGTTAGTACTTAGGGATTTTTTTGCATGATTATGAAATGTCTTGTGGTTCTTAAATTTTTGGAACACTTTTTATCCCTAAGTACTGACATGTGTTTAGTACAGTACGGTATAGGAGCATTGCTATGCATCATGGGATTGATTCAAAACACCCTCTGAACAGTGCCATAGGATACTGTGTATAACGAAAATTCCGGATCCGGAATTTTATAACAAATTTGTGATTTTCTATATGATGGACTTCGATTTGAGCGTAGTTATTTCACAAGCTTTCACACAGTGATTAGTAATATTGAACAAGCATATATATGCAAAAAACTGAGTTGTTTAAAATTGAGTGCGCGGCGCCCTCATCAGGAAAATCGCTGAGTCAAGCCTCTCAGAATTATATTTTAAAATTTCTTGAGTCCTGCCATGACATAAGCAATAACAAACAATGTAAACTCTGGGGGGAGGAGGATGAATAATAAAGAAAGAAGAAAGAATCAAACATCTTTTCCTTCTTCTGCTTATTTGCTGTATTCTGCTACTTGTCTTAAAAATTTTCTTCAATTCTGCTAATCCCCCCTCAACAAAATTCTTACTGCTGTTCTCATCATTTTTCCACATACCCTAATAAATTGCACTGACCAGTATATGTCATTGTTATGAGCAAATGGTAGCTATAGAGCACTCTCGATTTAATTCTGTCAGTTATTATAATGCCACAGTAGGGAGATTAACCAAATTTGAACTTCTAAAATAGTGGAATACTTAGTTGAGATACAGGTGTGACAGGCATGTGGGTCATTGGCCGGGTGAGGACAAGTATGTTACTTTTATTTATTATAATTTCCTAGTGAATATGTATTTGTGCATCGGAGTAATGTGTGATTTTTGTGTGTGAGTGCATTTACTGACTTGCAAATTCATTCAGATCAATTTTAACTTCTTGATCTGGCCCACTTTAGAAGATTTTCTCTTGGTAAATTTTCTTCGAAATCTTCTTACTGCATAATCCTCTGACATAACTGGATTTAGGGGATACCCATCTAAAGTTCCAGCAGAGAATTGTAGATGTTTGAAAGACGACAGAGATAACCTGTGGATACTTTTATTGTTATGAAAGTCCCGCTGCACCATGAATTCTAATTTGACACATATTTAATTATTTTTAAATAGATAACTTGGACCTACTTCTATGTATGAACCCAAAATTTGGAAGAAAAATATTCTAGGACCGGTGTGGGCAGTCTCAAAAAAAATTTGAAGGGAAATCGGGAAAAAACATGGGTATCATATTAAACCGGCCATTTTTCAGACCATTTGCCCTGTGACCAGGATAGTTTTGGCCCTGTGGAATCGGGACTTTTGTTGCACACTAACCAGGAACTGTGCCCCCTCGGAACCACCGGCTGGCTGATGAGTTCTGGTGCTGTGAAAACCACACAAATAGCTTTCTTTTGATTCAGGTTGGCCATTGTGTGGAAGTATGTGTTCATAAATGGGGTATCATTGACCGTTTTTAATATTATCCTCATCTTTATTAAGTATAACAAGTTTACTTATTATATTTTTGGACATATTTCCAAATTTTACAAGATTCAGGATGATAGATAATGTCTCTTTTCTTTATTTTCTGTTTTTCCGTTGCAAGACAATCATGGGACCATTCAAACACAACTTTAGGTTAGAGCTAAGGTAAAGACATTCAATACAATGACTTAAACCTCATCAATAACATTAAAATATCACATACCATCACATACCCCAAAGCTACCACTTTTTCATAACACAGTAAAATTGGATGCGTGAAATTGTATTGTAACAACAATAGCCAAAATAAATGTTTCAATTTAATCAGTCTGCATGGATCTCAGCCTCACACACCGTACTTGTCTGGCTATCAAACAAGGAAAAAAAAAAATGACAGGAAATATTTGACAGTGTGAAAACCCCGAGATTAAAGCCTAAGTTTTGAAATTTAATTATCACTATGCTGTAGAAAATGCAGGAATTCGATTTCCACTTAAAAATGCCCAATGACATCCTTAATGGCTTAGTATATTCATTTGCAGTTTTTTCTATTTCTCTGCAAATGTTTGATATTGTTAAGAGATTTCTGTGAAGGCAATTGCATGTTTTTGGTCGCTAGCAGACCAGGAAGGGCAATGTTTAGGAATACATGTATGAAATGTTCTTAAAATAAAAGTGTATAGATAACACCTCCACTTGTAAACTTTTTCCCCGTGCAATTCCCTTTCTTGAAAGTCAGTGTTAAAGGGGAACTGGAAGACCTGGTACTACTGCGTACAGATTTGTGGAGTGTTGGGGAATACGTAGTACAGGGGTGGATCCAGGATTGAAAACGTCAACAATTAACCTTACCGGTGGGGGGGGGGGGGGGCTGAAGCTGAAACTTGTCCAAAATACTTGTCTCAAATGGGCTGATTTTGCACGATTTTTGCAGATTACCGGGAGCGCGCACCCCCTCTGCCCCCTCCCTAGATCCACGCCTGCAGTACAATGTACCCTTGAGTCTATCTCGGGTGTGATGATGTGGGGTACGGTTGGTGGGGTAGGATGGTGAATGGGGTTGAGGGGTTTGTTGTTGCTTTGTTCCTCTCTTGAGCATAGGTGTGAACTACTGAGGAGGCTTTCCTGGTGCAAAGATAAATTTCTCTCCAAATTCTATGCCTTAGTGGGTTTTAAACATTATGTAAATTTATTGCACCTTCTCTTATTCCTCTGCCACTTTGGAAATGTTTCAACTTGAACTAACGGCTGACTAGTTAGCGCACAAGTCCTAAAAATCCAGTATCTTATATTGTGATATTCCTCCATAGCTCCCCCATTACACCCCAGGTTGAGAGAGAGAGTAGCGAGGTGACACATTTTGACTGCAACTGGACTTGAACCCACAACCTCATATCAATAAGCCCTGTGCTTTAGCCACAAGACCACACATGCCCTTCACATCGTCCAGATCGTGGAGGTCAGGTAGTATTTACATAATTTTCCTTTTAAGGGGCGCCGATGGGGCGCACCTATTAGCTTGGCTTTGGAAACCGTACGGCGGTCCGTAAGTGTTAGGGATGCGGCCCCTAGCGGTGTGCCTTACTTTTTCCGTTTTGCGAGCACCGAAGTAAGTACCCGACAAAAACATTCAATTGTCTCGCTAGGGTCTTAATAGGTTCAGACCCAATTACCATACTATTCAAAACAAAACATATAAGCGGACCCTCTATGCAAAAATCTCCATAGAACCCCTTCGTTTTCCGGAGATAACCGTTTAATCGCTCCGCACAGTCCTAATATAATTCTTTCGGCAGTCCGTAACACAGACTACACACTGTCGGACCCGCGCCGAGGAAACTGTAGCCAAATTGGGGATTTCTACGTTAACTCACGATATATGTTTACATAGCGATGTTCCAATCATGGTGGAAAAATATGAGGATTATGCCTCGAAATAACCCGATGACCTAAAATTAATTTTCTTTCGGCAGAGATTTAATTCAAGAAGTTCTCCAATTTTCCTTGCGAAATTTAAGGAATATTTTTTAAACGTTTTAAAAAAAAAACACTCTATAATGGCATCCTCCCGTACACGCCATAGTTGGGTCATGTCAATCGTGAACCCGAGTTGTCTTCCATCACCTTGTGATCAATTGAGAAGATTACACAGTTATATAGCAATTTCCTATGTGCGCAGTGCGGTTTAAGGCACTAACGCACTTGCATTATTTTCCTCCCCCCGTGTCCTGGTATCGAAATCGGTCAAGTGAATTTTTTTTTGATTTTCATTGTTGTTATTAGGTTTTGTTCTTGTTTGAGCGTTTGTTACCATGAAAGATGTGCCGTTGTTTTGCTTTTTTTTCCTCCTTTTTCTCCATTTCCCCATTTTACTTTTTTTTAAAAAAACAACCTACACATCTTAAATTGAATCACGAAGTTGGGAAATAAGTGCCAAAAATGAAAATAATAATAATGAAACAAATTACAACGGAACCAAAGAAAATAAATTTAAAAACATTAACAATAGAAAAAATTCAAAAGAATTAAACAATTGAACAATGAGTGAAAAAAAGAAACTGCTCACTGCAATAAAAAACAAATAACAGAAGATTTTACGCAAAGAAAAACAATATTACCTTAAAATTAAATTAAAAATAAAATACAATAAATAATATACGCCAAATTAATTAATAACAAAAGTTCATGAACAAAAATAATGTAAAAAATAATAGCACATGCAACTAATGAAAATCACATAAACAAGTACTAAATAAAAAAAATGAACTAATAGGAAAATAAAAAAAAAATCTTAAAATAATAAAAAATAAAGATAAGTTGGATAAACTAATAATAATAAAAACAAAATTACCCATTGAAACCAAAGAAAATAAATTTAAATATAAATAAAATACAAAAATAAAATCAAAAGAATTTAAACAATTGAACATGATGCAAAATATAAAACGCTAAAAAATACAAATAAAAAGAAAAGAACGGAAACAAATAAGAATTTAAAAAGAAAAACAATATTAAATTAAAAATTAATTAAAAACACATAAAATAATATAATCAGATTAAAATAAAAAACAAAAATTATTAGGCCATGATTGGATGTTAGTTTTCCGTTGACCTGTGTTCAACAGGAGGAGGTCATATTTCTTATTCATTATTTGCACTTTCATATAATGTTTACGTCATTGGGTATAAAGATGGTGTCTAAACCTAAATTCATATATCTATCGAACATCAGACTTTATACAGTTGGATACTTTTCCAGTAATACTTTCCTTCAAAAAAAATCATTTTGGGGTTTCAAGATGAATATTGTCGCTCGATCGCAGAGTACGATCAGGAGCATTGGTAGAGAAATCTAACATTTCTTATTACCACTAAGTAAAACCCCCTCAGCCACAACAAAATATGTTAAAATGACCAGAACGACATGCCTGATATTATGAGAAGTTGAAAGTTATGATCTGTATTTAAGATTTCCGAAAATAATGACTTTTAAACCAAATAAAAAAATAATCCACAATTCGTACGAACAAAACTTAATGAAACAATAAATAACCTTTAAAATGAGCGCAAAAATATTAAAACTAAAAAGTAATAACAAATTAATTGACCGAAATAAAACCCGAATAAAAAATAAAAAAAGACAAAACTTAAAAAACGAAAAAGCCGAAGAACAATGTTTTTAAAACAATTTAAAAAAAATTACAACTCATTGATAAAAATAATTAAAATATATTGGTTTTTTTAAGTTATTTTTCAATTGGTGAAAATGAGAACCTGAATTGGATGGGTTGTGTTGGTGGGAGGGTTGATTGCAAACACCTTGTTTAATGTGAACCACTGGCGTTGTTGGAACAGAACCCTGGGGAGTTGGGATGGAACTCTTGGAGGTTTTGAAAGGAATCTGGTAGAGGTTTCCATGGATGCAAATGAGGTTTTGCCATTTATAATTCCGTCAAGGTGCTTCTGTTCTGCCATATCATATAGCGCATGACATAATCAATTATTGTATACCAAAAATGAACTTGGGTAGTTGGGATGGTTAGTTGGGAATTTGTCCATATAGATAAAGGATAAGGTGTGGAGGTAATGTCGACTGTGCCCTGGTGTAGTTGGAAGCGAACCTGGGTTTAGTTGGGAAAGGGCCACTCTTTGTTAGATATAAGGGGGGTCTGTTGTTAGTTGGGAAGGGACGCTCTGGACAAGCTGTGAAGGGCTCCAGACAGTTTGGAGGAGTTTTGGATAGTTTCGAAATGAAGAAAAGACCTTGGGACTGTGGGGCAGCTAGTAAAAGGGCCCTGGTATAGTGCAAAGGGGGCCCTGATGGTCTAGTCAGACAGTGACCTCTAAGGTGGTGACAAAGTTTAATAATGCTCAAGGTTACGTCTGATAAGGTTGCCAACAACTAAACCTGTTATTACTATATTCTTGTATTTCAATATATATATTTTTATAACTTCTATTCAAACACTTTTGTCTAACAAGTTGCAATAAACTTCACGAATTCAATCTGATATTGTTTCTTACCGTTTCTTTCTTTCTTAATAAGGTTTTCCCAACCACATAGATAACCCAACAGACTCACTCCTTCCTTGGGGTGCCCCTTTCCTTTTTAAAGGAAATTTTTTATTCAGTGCATTTGTGGATTTTATTCAGAAATGCAAGTTGTATTAAACAAATTCAACACATCCCTTCAAAAATGCAGACGGAATTTGTGTGGACTCTTGATTCATCTATAATAACAGATATTATTATACTGAGTTAATTGAATTTAGATTGAATAGGATTGAAACACAATTGGTCAAACAAATTTGCAATTGGATAATAGCAATAGCAGTTGCCTGTAGATTAGAACTAACCTATATATTGGGATGTAAAAGCATTGAATGTTAATACAAACCCTGAAGAGCATATGATCTTTTTCTTTGGTCAAATCTGTCCTTGGTAAAATTTTGATCTTTTTTCACTCCGGATTTGTTACCACTCGGCTGCTTTATGTTGCCATAATAGACAAGAAAGTGGGCGGTGTTTGAATGAATGGTTATGTGTAATGGTTTATTTTTATACAAAAAAAGCTATATGAATGTTGATGAGATTAAAATCTTTTTAAAAAGAATTTAACCATTCATAATTTGAATTATATTCAAAATATATTGATAATGATTTAACAAATGTATAGTCCGGCCGAGCAAGCTCGTGCGCGGGAGTACCCATCTCTCTTTTCCTTGCGTTTGGGCCAGACCCTCGTATCATGTTTGCTGTGGGGGGTTTTCGCCCTCTCCCGCACAGCGAGTGCTGTACTTTCCCACCATTGACTAATCCTGTACCCATTTTATGCACCCGGGTTGAGAGGAGTAATTAAGATAAGGTGCCTTACTCAAGGGCACAACCACGTTTGCCTTCAGTTGGAATCGAACCCACGACCTTTTGGCTTGCTGGACGAGCGCTCAATTATCCACTCCATCCACGTGCCCATTGTATAACCATTGATTATGATACAGTAAGTGTGCCTAGATTCTGAATATGAATGACACATCCTCATTGTCCTCTTCTCCTCCTCTTCCCCTCGTCCTCCTCTCTTCTTCTTCTCCTCCTCATCATCAGTCCCATTGCTATTTCATCATGTCATTCAAACGGTTTGTCATCATTTCACTCTGATCATTTTAGAGTGGTTTTCAAATCTCAGTTGCTGTAATTAGCAGTTGTAATTGTTGGGTTGTGGACAAATTGGTAAGTTTCAGGCCGACCTTCGTCAATCAAAACGTGGGGGCGTTATTTGAGGGTTTTATTTTCATGTAAAAATTAGTGGGGGCGTTATTAGAGGGGGGCGTTGATAGAGAATATACTGGTCATCAAAACATCGAATACGAACAAAAATTCATGAAAAACAATAAATATAAAGCATTTAAAATGAGCAAAATATTAAAACTAAAACAGTAATACAAATTAATTGAACGAAATAAAACCCGAATATTAAAAATGAAAAAAAAAAGACCAATACGTATTAGTAAAAAAAGAAAATACGAAAAGAAAGAACAATGTTTTTTACACAATTATAAAAAGAAAAAATATACACTCAATTTAAAAAATAATTAAACTATATTGGTTTTTTTAAGTTAATTTTTTCAATTGGTGAAAATGAGAACCGGAATTGGATGGGTTGTGTGGGGGAAGGGGTGAGTGGCAAAACCCCCTTGTCACTGTGGAAACCCTGGCGTGTTGGAACAGAACAAAAAAAAAACCTGGGGGTTGGTAGTGGGAAACTGGAACTCTGGGAGGTTGAAGGAAGAAGGAAATCGCTGGTAGGGTTTCATGTGATGAATGAGGGATTGCCATTTATATTCCGTCAAAGGTTGGCGGCCTGTTTTTCTGCCCAATATCATTATTAGCGCATGACAGAATCAATTATGGTAATACCAAAAAAGGACCTGGGGTAGTTGGGATGGGTAGTTGGGAATTTCCATATAGATAAAAAGGGATAAGGTGTGGATCCATCCCCTCTCAGGGTAATGTAGACATGTTGCCTGGTTGTCGTTGAGAAGGCGGAACCTGGGTTAGTTGGGAAAAGGGCCACTCTTTGAGATTGAGAAGGGGGCCGGGGGTCTGTGTTAGGTTGGGAAGGACGCTCTGTTGACAAGATGTGAAGGGCTCCAAGACAGTTGTGGAAGGAAGTTGGGGATAGTTCGAAATGAAGAAAAGACCTTGGGAAC
>JAMKCH010087123.1:1384-15095 GCA_023653785.1 Ophioderma brevispina | reverse complement strand
AGTGCCTTGTTCTGCATTTTTTTTTAAATAACTCAAACTCTTAACCTAATTATTTGAACCAACGCCCCTGCTCCATACAATGCAAGATCAGAAAGACTTACTTTTTGCACTAAACAATATCTCAAATGCACGGCACTAGCTTTTGGAGCCAGGTTTCGAGAAACCATTTTTAAAAAATTCAAGTATTTCTTTTTCCCTAATAATAGCACATAGCATTATACAATTTTGAACGTAATCTATTTTCTGGTTTTTTTTACACATTATAAAAAAAATAATTGAAATGAAAAAAAGTCCTTGAACATTCGTTCTCTACATTCCACACCAAAAAATCCAACTTTACCGCACACACACGGGCCAATATGATATAGAAACTCCTTGCACGAGGGGCTTAATCACCGGCATTTGAGCAGAACGATTTGCTCGCCCATTGACTTCAATGCGGTGTGTTATTAGTTATGGGGATGGCCAAAAAAAACAGAGCGAAGAAGATGCCCCATATGTAAAGGATGGCAACGACAACAAAGAGCAGTAATTAAAAACCAGATTAAAATTCCATTAGATGCAATTTGGACGTTGGTCGAAAAAAACAAGGATGCCGGGACTTGCGCTATATAAAGACCATACTTTTTAAGATCGGGGTTCATTGCTGGCATGTAAGTAGAGTCATTTCTCATTACATTCAGTGTCAATGTGTTCTTTGATAGACAATAAATGCCAGAGGGCCTATATTCATCTGCTATTCACCATTAATGATACGGGAATACTTTTACACCTTTAGGGAAGATTTTATTTTATAGAGGTTGGAGATTAAAACAATAACAAAAGAACTTAAAAGTATAAAGGAGGAATAAAAGAAAACAGTTTTACAGGAAAGTTATACAAATGCAGCAGTTTGAACCTTACTTAAAAAGATAAAAACAGAACAAGCCATTTCGGGAAGGAAAAGTGTCTCAACTCCTTATGCGGATTCGGAAAGAATTCATGAAGGCATGTCTAAGCAGAATTAGCATTGGGGAGTTAGGGAAGTTAAGTTGGTTTTGAAAAAATAAACATTACCCCGGCTAAAGCCATTCGGGAATTTCAAAATAACACAAAAAGCACTAACGACCTTTAGATTACAGTTTATGTGGGTGCAGCTATGCATAAAAAACAATGCAAAAGACAATGCCTAACTTTCACATCTTGCTTCTGGTGGAAAGTTAGGCATAGTCTCTTATGCATCTGACCCCGCATAACCCTGAAATCTAAGCAATTCAGATCACAAAAACAACATTTTTTTTTCTTGCCCTTTTGTCTTCAGGAATTTGAAAAAAAAAAATTTGAAAATTTGTTATAAATGCTTCGAAAATTGTCAAGCAACCCCACAAAAATAGCATTGACTTTTGAACTTTGCCACCATGCTTCACACAATGAAATATGCGATGTCGTCGCTTTTGCTACCAGACACTAGGGGCATCCTCCCCATGAACGCCACTTGCAGAGGCATAAAAGACATGCCTCACGTTCCACATCTTGTTTCTTGTGTGAAAGTTAGGCATTAGTTCTCTTATGCATCGGCACCCGCTAAAACCTGAATCTAAAGGCAAATTCCTAAACGAAATACACTAACAACTTTAGATTTCAGTTTCTGCGGAGTGCAGATGCATAAAAGACCATCATAAAAGACACTGCCATACATTCCCACATCTTGCTTCTTGTAGGAAAGTTAGGCATTACTCTTACGCATCTGCACCCGCATAAACCTGAAATCTAAAGGTCGTATTGTGTGTGTGTGTGTGGGTTGTGTGTGTGAGGGTGTGTGTGTGTGTGTGGGTTGTGTGTGTGTGGATGCGTGCACATGCATTTTTTTCCCATTTTTTAAAATAACGGCATGATGTAAGATTGAAGACAATCCTTTTAGATATTTTGGATGATGACCATTTTGGATGATGAACATTTTGGGTGATAACTATGAACATTTCTCAAAGATGGGCAGACCATTTTTCTTGCACTTTAAGTCTGTACATGCTGGACAAGGAATCTGTATGTGCAAGAAGTCCTTGTACCTCTTGGTGATATTTCTCTTTAATTACATTCTAACATCACTTCTCCTCCATTAATGAATGAATGTCAATGATGACACATAATCACAAACTGGACATAACCTACTTGCAAGAGCGAAAACAAAAAATGAGGCTTCATATTGACATTCAAATCAACGCGTCTCAAGATTCTGACAGTTTGAAATTGTATTAAATGTCACTGCTGTCAATTACAGAATCCAATGTCATTATCAAATTACAAAGCAAAGTTAATTAACTGTCAAAGCAATCATTATGACAGAGCAATTTTTGTGTTAAGTTTGTCGAGAGCCTGAAGTTATTTCTTAATAACCTTCGGGCTGAGGGACAGTGCACTTTTCAGTTTTCATAGGTATGCAAGCAGAGGTATAGATACCATTATACATTGTGTGTAATTTTAACATGACATGTGGAGTTCTTTTGTTCAACTGCCGATGCACGAACAAAAGTAATTCACATTTCAAGTACACGTACATACCTCTTGAACAGCATCTAAATCTCACAACAGCGGTGTGGGGGAAGGAAGGTGACACAGTCAAGTGTAATGTATAATTTTCAGAAGTTTTTGAACTTGTCACTAACCTTGTGCTGTATCACTTCTTGTATGTTTTGAATTTGAATTGAAATATAAAATATCACGGTCCTTGGACCGCTTTTGTTGCCTGCTGTCGCGGTTTGTCAATGATAGGCCTCATATGACCTTTGACCTTGACATGTGACCTTTGACTTCATTAATAATTGAGGGTTTGCATGTAATATCCATAAACCAAGTTTGGTTGCAATTGAACTTCAAGCTCAATTTTACATTTTACAACTAGACCACACATGACCTTTGACCTTGTTATGCGACCTTTGACCTTGGTATGTGACCTTTGACCTCATCAACAAATGCGGGATCCCACGTTGTACCTATGACTCAAGTTTGGTTTAAATCCATCAAAGTATGCGGATATTACAGGCAAATGTTAACCCTTTTTCATGACAACAGACAACAGCAGACAAAGTGATCCCTATGTGTCTTCCTGCCGTAAGGCAGGCAACACAAAAAGTAGATAAAGTCTAAGCCACAATTCCTTTAACGCGTAGTTCGCTCGTCATTCCACTTCCGGGGCCAGGACTATGCAAATTTTGCACAGATCGCGAACGATTGAGCCACTCAGCATCGGCGATTGTTGTCAAGGTGCACTTGCGCCCAATCACCAGCCAGTGCGTGGTACGCTAGCAGAATGCACTACACGCTTAAAAGACGCTTATATTGTAAAAGGAATTGTGGCTTCTACTTAAGTGGGGTGTGTGTCAATGTGTTTTTAACCAAATGCGCATTCATTCTTGCAAATATCTGAGTTGTCGTTTACTTGAAGCACATTGGTAATGACCATTCAATAAGGACTGGAAGATTTGACAAAAATTTTAATTTTAGGAATTGCCTTCTGCTATAAACACAGGGGAGTACAGATTTCAAATGGAATAGCTTATTGAGTAACTACATTTGAAATGCACACCCCTCTGAGGAAGATTCAGGCTAAGGCTTACACGGGGGAGTTTATTCACGGAATAACCTAATTTTAGTGATTTCTTTTTCTTTTGCAGGGTTTGCAATACAATAGGTCTTTTTTGCCCTAATATAGGATATAAAGGTCTCTCCTTCTGCTCTCCTTACCCATTCCTCTCTCCCTTCCCTCCTCCCTCCCTCCCTCTCCTCCTCCTCCCTTTCTCCCTTCTTGTTCCCCTCCCTCTCCTCTCCCCTCTCCCTCCCTCTTCCATAAAAACTATATGACATGTGCACGCACACACACACATACAAATAAGCAACCAACAAGCTTTACACTAACAGTTCTCCCAACCAAATACAGCCTGTGTGTTGTTGTTACCAAAACTCTTGTATCAGCATGTTCGTCTTAGCATTTCCCAACTTTTGCCCTGGAGGAAAATATTCCAAAATCAATAACAACTGCTTCAAAATCAGATGTCTTTACACTTCCAGCCAGAAGTGACAAATTATTGCAGTGTTTTTCTATTCATTTTCGATTCCTAACATACTTACTTGTTTGCTTATTAAGGAAGGTGCGTAGCATTCCCTTGCCATTGATTCGACAAAATGACACCTGTGTTCTGCATTTTAATTTAAACTTCATTATTCTGTTGCTCTCCCCAAGCACTCTCACTGACAGAGCACAAGAATCTGCAACTTGTAATTTTGCTTTGCACGGGGAAGTCGGAAGTCTCCAGTGACTTCCATGGTTCTGAATGTGTACATAATTGAGACCCAAAAAGTACTTTGAGTAAGTTCAGCTTCAGCTCTGACAAACTCCATGTATGTATGCATGCCTGGAAAAAGTGGGGAATTTAGGAACCACATTCATGGGAAATTTTATTATTTGGAGGGAAATTTTTGCCCTTTCAATTAAGAAATAAAATGAAATTTTGAAAATTTGGAGGAAAATTTTGATTGTGTTCCTGGGAAATTTTGCATTTTTTCCAGCCCTGAACATGCGCAGTGGAATAGATTTGAAAAAATCCCATTTTGGAGGTGACACATATGTAAGGCTGTTAAGATCCCCATAATTTTTCAGCATTGTTGTCACCCATTAGACCCCATACTTTTTTGTGGGTTGCAAGCAGAGCTGGCAGGACCACTTAGCTATCTGTTGTGCGTGTGTTATATATGTGTGTATGTATGTATGTGTCACTAAAATGTTAAGTTTTTTAAATTGACTTCAATTGAAAAGTTGAAGTTCAATTGGAACCAAACTTGAGTCAACCAGGGATCCCTCATCTGTTGATGAAGTCAAAGGACATGTGAGGTCAAGCTGCAAGATAGGTTGGGCACCCACAGCTTATATTCTTTGAATATAGCCAGCACGAAAGTCCAGAACTGCGAAATTCTAGTGTTTTTTTTTAATTTTACCACTGTCACCCAAAGACTCCTATTTTGGGGTAATATTTAAAGACCTCTACTTTTTAGAATACTTTGCAAACATGTTACCAAAAGACTCTATTTTGAAAATATTTAGCAAATTTGTCACTTGAAAAAAAAATATTTTGGGATGATTGGTAGCCTTATTTTGGAGCGATTTGGCCCTCTCTCACCAAAAGAGTCCTATTTTGTGCAAGTCCTCTGTCACCGAATACCCCTGGGTTTGGAAGCTCCAGCCTTTACACCCATTTCATATGTGAGTGCCCCATCCCACCCCAACTTTAATGTTCTTATTTTTGAGCCATTGGTACTATATAGAGTAGAGATCGGAGTTACATCTCTGTCACCATCCATTGTGTGCATTTGTTTTTTTGTTTGTTTTTTTCCTTTAGATTTTGAAGAGCACTTGGTCAGCAACACACATAAAAATGTAATTCTGTTCAAGAGTGGAGTGATTTGGTGGACCATTGGTGTATGTTTTTCTCCTTTTTCAAACCTAAGTACAGGTAATATTTTTTTTAAATGATAAAATTGCTTTTGTTTTCTATATAGACATGTTTAAAGGTACTGATCTGACAGGTGCTAGGTGGATTAATAACACCTCAACTGTATGTTGCAGTCAAGGGTAAATACCTGTCATTAAATTTAAATATCCAAATTGTTTTTCTGTATATGTGAAAGTTATTTTAACACTGGTTAATTTCAGTATGAACAAGGCGGTTCTCGAACCACAAAGGTCCCCCGCTCGTCGCAGTAGTTAAAAGGAGGAAAAATAACATAACTTAAAGATCACACGGAGGATTGTAATGGAAACCAGAGACTCCTACCATAGCAGTTTCAATACCTAGGATGACCCCAGATGACCTTGAAAAATTCTGGTATCAATGTTGACTACACCCACCATGTTTCATGACCATACAACCATGTGTAGTTGTTTGACCTTGGATGGCCCTACATGACCTTGAAATGACCTCCAAATTTTCAGCACTGAATGTTGACCACACCCACCAAGTTTTATGACCATACAACCATTTGCAGTGAATTGACCTCAGATGACCCAGAAATGACCTTGAAAAAAATTGGCATAAAATGTTGGCTGCACCCACCAGGTTTCATGACCATACAACCATGCATAAAGATTTTACCTTGGATTACCCCGCATGACCTTGAAATGACCTTCAGAATTTTCGGCACTGAATATTGACCGCACCCACCAAGTTTCATCATCCTACCACATGTTTAGGGATTTGACCTTGAATGACCCCACATGACCTTGAAATGACCTTCAAAATTTTTGGTACCAAATGTTGAGCACACCCACCAAGTTTCATCATCCTACCACAATTGACCAATTTTTAAAGCAATTTTTGACCACATCTCCGAACTCATCCGCCGCCTACTTAAGAGACATATATGATGCAAAGATGGACACCCATACTTGCTTAGATCAAAAGATATCATGTTGACAAGGTTTATAGCAATTTAACCCTATTTTTGACCATATTTTTGACCTTATTTGACCTTTGACCCATGACACATGACCCACTTTGGATCCGACCCAGCACGTACTCGAGATACATCTATGTTGCGAAGATGGACACCCACACTTGCTTAGTTCCAAAGATATCGCGTGGGACACACACACGCACACACACACACGGACGGGGAGCATTTCTATAGTCCCCCTTCGCCAACAAAAGTTGGCGGGGGACCAAAAATAAGCAAAACATGACTTCCTTTTTTTTTCAGAAGACCCTGTATAAAGTGTATCATTGTTATAAATTGGTTTTAACTTATTGCATATCAAAATTTACTAGTAACCTCTTTGAAACACCCTGTACATGTTAGTAGGTATGTGATCAATATCATCTCATCTAAAAAGATGTTGCATGAGATTTGATTTGCTTTGATGTCATCAGCGTCAATCAAGTTATACAAAATGGTTTACTTGTTGTCTGTGCACCAAGGCCATGCTGTCTGTTTAATTATAAAAGATGATGAGAAAAAAGAAAGCTAAGCTGGTATGTCCTTGGCCTTGTCAACTCTTACAAGCCTGCGAGCGTTTCTTGTCCGCAGTTGTGTACTTCGATATATGTAATGCTTTTAATAAACAATGTACTGTATTGCTTGTCCAAGAAGATCCTTCATTTGTTTTTAATGACCAAAGGCAAGATGTATTTGTGAAGCTTTTACATCTAATATTTACAAAGAAATACATGATATACTGGTTGGTAACAAAACAGGGTTTTGTGGATGTTCTCTTGAGGGTGACGTCAATACGTATCTCTGTATTAAGTGTTTCCATTCTGTTGTCTTTATTACGTGTTATGCTGAGGAAAAACTTTCTTGACTGTGCAACCTACAGGTGCCATGACACCTTAGACTGAATAAGGTATAGTGACCTAAACCATGCCTATTTGCTGATGTAGTGCATGTTAGTATCCATTGGTTACTGGTTCAAGCCTTGACTCATGCACCTGTTCCGAATTATGATACCGGTATGCCATAGGATTTGTGTTGTGATCAATGTGATCAGTGGCTCGAACCAAAGTTAGCGGGAGCCAATTGACCTGGCAACGGTCTTATTATATAATGTGCTCTACATCAGAAAATACTGAAAAACAATCTGTGCCAATATATTTTCAGATCTTACACAAAAACACAACTACAATAAACACGCAAATACTCATACATAGACACACACAAACAAACATGCAGGCGTGTGCACTCCAAGGACAACTTTCATGGCTGCATTACTGACTCCCACATCCACCCACAATCAGACATTCACACAAAGATAAATACATCCACATAAACATAAAAAGTTGATAGATTTTTATATCATCTGAACCGTTGGCCTAAGAGTAGCTCGATTGCCTAATCTTATGTGCAAATTCAATCTACTTTGGGAGAAATACGTAATTTTGTATTTACTGTCCGTAAACGGGCAGAAATTACAACACAGAGGCCTATGAGGCATTTAAACATTTGCTCACAACATCAAAATGCACAATCAGAATTGATTAAATTTTGTAAATAAGCTTTTCTTGTACATATCTAGTGAACCATAAACAAAAAATATTGCGGTCCTCGGTCGGACCGCTAGTGTAGCCTGCCATTGTGGTTTGTGAATGATAGGCCTCATATGACCTTTGACCTTAATATGTGAACTTTGACCTCATAAACAAATGATGGTTTCCATGTAATATCCATAAACCAAGTTTGGTTCCAATTGAACCTCAACTTTTCAATTGAGGTCAATTTTACATTTTCAGCCTATCTTACAACTTGACCTCACATGACCTTTGACTTTGGTATGTGACTTTTGACCTCATCAACACATGAGGGATCATATGTTGCACCTATGACTCAAGTTTGGTTTAAATCCATTCAAGTATGTGGATATTACAGGCAAATGTTAACCCCTTGTTTTTCACAACAACAAAAGACATCAACATCAACAGACAACAGTGGACAACGTGATCCTAATGAATGTGTCTTCCTGCCTTAAGGCAGAGGACACAAAATGAGGTTCTATATCAAGAAGTACACCTTTTAAAGTGTCCATGCAGTATGGCATGCACAAGCTATTTGGAGAAGGTTAACCAAAACTTAAGCATAAACACACACGCACATGCATTCACACACACACACACACATGTGCGCATGAATACACACATATGCACACACACACACACAAATATATATACACACACAGATGGACATATAGAATTATAGGTTAATAACTGCGCATTTTACTTCTTGCGAGAAATATGGGAAAAATCAATGCACACACGCTTAAATTTTGATTGGACAAGCATCAAAATTCAGCGCAAGTGCATTGATTTGTTCCATTTTTCGAGCAAAAGTAATAAATGAGAAGTTATTATCCTAATTCACACACGACAGAAAATAAAAGAATTTGCCGTAATGTGTGATAAACAGTAGTTTTAAAAATTGGATATTAAAGACAAATTACCCACTGAGAAAATAAATCAGTCCTGCGCGACGCACACACGTTTGAAAGCACCTTACGCAGTACACAGAGTGCAACTGGACATTTGCGTATATTGTTAACAGCTTCACTGATTTGCTGCTGTATATGCGTAAATACGCAGAGTGTATTAATTTGGAAAAGTATGTGCCTCCTGTAATTCTTGCAGGCAAAACAAAAAGTACCCTTCTCTATACCAAGATTGATATAGGAAGAGGTCAATGATTCAGACAATGACCGAAAAATGAGACCCACGTTTGCGGCACATCACTGTATGGTCAGGGTGGTCATGTGCACATATCATGTATACTCTACCAAATTCTGAGACCAATCTTGAGGTGCCAATGGCTAGCTGATGAATTGAAAGCAGATTTACAACTAATTTCCTGGCTAAGGACAAGTCAGGGAGTTTCATAGAAGACTGAGCCTCCTCTCTGAACCTTACTCCATCATTATACGCAACTTCATCTTTGATGACATTCGATGACAACTTTATTGTTTTATTATTTTGCCCACTCAAACTGATGTGTTCTACAATTCATCTACCCCTTCAATTTCTAATTGCTGCCTAAGATGATTACATGTGCCAAGTAACAAATTTATGTTCTGTCACGTCTTGCTACGGCTGCGAGGCCTCCTCCACAACTACAGCACTTATTTGTTATCCTTTGCCTTCATAATCTTATTAATTTCTTTTTACACTGGCCTGCCTCTTTGTACAGCAAGGTCAGACTTTATAAGCAATCCCATGCTCTGAATTGTCATACAACTGAGGTTGGACAATGCTTGAGCAATGCTCTGGCGATATGGCATTTCCAGGTACTGTATAGCTGCGCTTCCCCAGACAGTGTTAGTTATCGCAGCTAAAAGGAAGTCACCAATATCTTGCTTCAATGTAGACTTGCCCTTTATGTCTGTCAAATGATGACTGCAGACATAATTTATTCAAGTGATTACCTCATGATTATGGAGACACAAATTGTAAATCAGATCTCTGGAGTTCAACTTACCCTAACCTACAAATGTCACCTTCAACTTTGTCCTACTTTTTAAACTAACGTGTCAAGTTGTAATTTACATCTGCGTTTCTCAGTTATGAGAAATAG
Source organism: Ophioderma brevispina (assembly GCA_023653785.1). Lineage (NCBI taxonomy): Eukaryota > Metazoa > Echinodermata > Ophiuroidea > Amphilepidida > Ophiodermatidae > Ophioderma > Ophioderma brevispina. The sequence goes on along the minus strand of JAMKCH010087123.1, from coordinate 5,018 downwards.
CTCATGACTGCCATGTTGCAATTATGTGCGGAGGCGTTTACGTCAGATGGCTTTCTATTTCTCGGCTTTATATCTGGAGTACCATCCTGAAAGCTGCCATGACAATTAGTCCATCCTTAATTGCTGCTTTTATAGGAAAGTACTTGCCACTGCCATCCTTGATCACATCTTACCATGGCAGTGAGGACCTACTGCAGTATTTTCTTTAAGTTCTTTGCCTTGCCAATCTTGTCAATTTCTTCTAGATTACACTGGCCTCCCATCCCGAAGCTTTCGAATTTAGTTTGAGTAGGGGCATGCCTCAAGTGTTTGAAGTATAAGATCCACATCTAAACCAATTTTTGGCCCAAAATGGGTCCCATAACTATGCTACTAGAGATTCAGATTTTGTGCATATGGGTCATTCCATCAGGTTGGGACTCAAGGTGTGACATGGCTCTGTGTCATCAAAGTATCACTACTTTTGATACAGTTATTTCATTTAAGATGCACCTTTGGGTGTGCAAGAAATTGACAAAGTTTGTAGACATACGCATGTGTCTTGTCCGAGGTATGATAGAAAACATGCCTGTTTGATTAACATTGGACACGGTGTCCATGTTACATCTGCATTTCACAAATTCAAGTTTTTAGACATTTACAGTATGAATTTGTCAAAACGATTTTGTGTACTAATGAGAGGGCATAAAAGTCACCAGAACAAAGATTAATTATGTTAATTTGTGACCAAATAAAGCAAATATTGCCAGATTTGCTGTTTTGACATGGTGTCCATGTTATGTCTGCATTATTAAGCATTTGGGTTCACATTTTCAGTTCTTGATGGTATGTGTGGTAATTTTTTACAACAACTTAAGTTTTTTTTGTTGCAGTGTGTGTTCCTAAACATATACATTTAGTTAGTTTGTATGATTATGCACTATTTTGTCACCTGTACCAAAATATTGTGTGCAAAAAAGTGTGTGACATAAATATTTACATTAAATTTGTCACAATTTTGAGGGGATGACCAATTAATTACACAAACTAAATACTTGTAGGTCTTCAGAGACACAAACTGCAACATGTAAAACTCTTGTAGTGGTAGTAAATCCCCACACATAGCAGAAACAATCCCAAATGCCGAACTCATATGTATAAAAATGTGGACTAACATGGACACCGCAAAAAATTAACAAATCTACCCATTTCACTTTTATTTGGTTACAAACTTCAACAATTAAACTTTGCTTTAGTGCATTTCATACTCTTTCATTAGTACACAAAATTATTTTAATAAATTCATATTGTAAATGTTAACAAAATGAGAATTTGTGAAATGCAGACGTAACATGGACACCATGTCCAATGTTAATCCAATGTTAATCAGGCATGTTAATCGGACAAGACACATGCGTATGTCTACAATCTTTGTCAATTTTTTGCACACCCAAAGGTGCATCTTACATGAAATAACTGTATTAAAAGTAGTGATACTTTTGATGATACGGAGCCATGTCACACTTTGTGTCCCAACCTGATGGAATGACCCATATAGGTCTTATTTTCTCATTTTCTAGTATATGAATGATCCTTTTTTAAATACCAATTATGGTATAGAGATAGGTCACTTTTCAAAATTTTTCTCAAATTTGTCAGAAAATTAAGCCAAATTTAGGACGTCACTTTGTCAAACTTTTTCAATGTTTTAGCAAATTTGGGAAATTTTGGCTGCAAATTGGGGAAATTGGCCAAATTTTCCAACAAATTTTAGACAATTTTGAAAAGTGACCTATCTACCATAATTGGTGTTTAAAAAAGCTCATTCATATACCAGAAGGCTGAAAACGAGAAAATAAGACCTATATGCCCATTACGTCCCTCGAAGTCATGAGTAACCAACCCCCAGGCCTCCATTGTACATTTTGCATCCTTTAACTGCAAAGTCAGTCTGATGTGTCACAATGCATTGTCATCCGACCCTGGCTGGACAGCACTTGAACTCCACAACTGTAAGATGACTTCCTACGTACCGTAACACTGCACTTCCACGACCAGTGTTATTCGTCGAACACACAGGATACAACCAATAATAGATTGGCAGTGCACTTTTATACCTAGCCTCAACTGACAATTGCAAACCTAAATGTATTCATGTTATCATCCATGTAGCGATCTAATTGAAGTCTCTGGTGTCAGGATTACCCCAGAAACATTACCTTCAACTTTGTCCTAGTTTGTCTTTCTGCAAATAGCATGTTATACTGTAATTTATTTACATGTACTATTTTCTCGGTTTTGTAAACCTGTCCTACAGGATCCCATGTTGCTAATCATCTGTAGGGGTGTTATGTCTGACAGCTTTTAGTTCTTCGTTTTGTGCCATCGGGAAAGTTGTCATAACTTACTTTCTGAACGACCATGGGCAAAAACAAAAATATGGCAATGATAATAATTCCATTTCATTTCACAGGCAACATGTAGACGCTTCAGGAAAATATGTATGCATGTTCTAGTTTATCTACTATTGCTATCTACTATTACAACATGATTCCTGATGGGTCTATGTTAAGGCTTTCCATAACTTATCATTGCTTTAAGTAAAACCTCCAGAATGTAAATAATTCTCCCATAATCCTTTTTTTTTCTTTTCTAATTTAACAAACCAATACTCATTTCCAGTTTAAAGCATTTTTTACCAAATAATCAGGAACATAACAGGCAATACACAGGGTTGTTCCACCAAAACCTAGCACATCTGTAGATGTTTTGCAGACTAGTACTTAGACTCTTTAGACAGGGTTTTAAAGACAAACCCAAAATCAAAGGGAGACCCAGTTTGGTGGTGCAAGTCCCTGGCCATGACAGGGCAGTCGAGCACTAAAGTGCCTATCAAATTCCTTTCAAGTCACCCTAAAAGCACCCAAATGTACCTGTGGTATGCACGCCCTCTATTGTTTTCTCCTTTGAATATGCATGAAGACCCACTACACACACACACTCTTCCATGAACTTCTTTATGACACAAGTTTATGTTTTCTGAGCAATGTTGAAGGATTCACACTGGTAAATAACATGGGTATGGACTTGCCTCTGTTTCCCCTCTGTAAATTGGAGTGTTTTATGTGGACCGGTTTCTAAGTGTACCCTAAAAACCAAGAGAAATGGTGAGATCTGGGTTGAAAATCATGCTTGCTATCAATATTAAGAATAAAATCTGTAAGAATATCAAGAAAGGTTGGCAATGATACTTTTAATTTATGATACTTTTAATTTGATCTGACCTACCAATATTAACCGTATTCTTACAGAGAACACCTGACTGATGAAAAAGTGACCTGACCGCCAGGGTGCACGGTGCATAGTCTTCATGGTCCAGTAGCTTGAAAAATCCAGGGATAACTACCTTAAATCTCATGACTGATCAGGTAGGAGATATGATGATCTTCAAGCAGAATGTTAGCTTTAAGATCTGATATTTTTCATTATGGAGAAAATGTCGTTTTCATCTCCATTTTGTATTTACCGGTGTGAAACCTGTAGAGACAAATGTGATGTGATCTGGGAAAACCCGCCACATGGTGGGAAATTTATATTTTGAGTTTTTACTATCATTGCAGAGTTTGAAATATTAAGTTTCCATAACTATTTACTT
>JAMKCH010087119.1:0-11044 GCA_023653785.1 Ophioderma brevispina | reverse complement strand
CTCAAAAACATAAAAATGAACCCTAACATTGCTAAAATATGGTATGTAATTCCAGTATTGATGAATTTATCATTTTCAGACCCTCCTCATGACCCCCCCCCTTAAATCACGTTTTTGGGCGGCACCTTCTCATTTTTTGGCCGATTTTGACAAAATTGGTGTCAAAATGCTCAGGGGATCAAGCTGTATCAAATAAGAGTTAGGACAAAATGATCTTAAAACATCATCATTTTATAGCCCACCCCTATTGTAAGGAGGCATATAACAACTAAGGGGTGCCAACGAATAAGTTCTCCCCTAAAATTCGAGGACATTTTGTTGCATAACTTCACTTAGAACTGGATGTTTAGAAAATTTCAAAAAGTTTTGAAGAGAGGAAACATTTGCCTCTGCCACAAAAGTCGTTGCTCTTCAAAAACACCTTTGGCATCAACAAACACTCCCTTTTTCAAAAAAATGATGTTGTCAGAAAAAGTGGCACTTTACCGTATTCAAAGATCTATAGTCAAGAAATCAATTTACAACAGCGATTTCATTTCCTTTCTTTATATTCATTGTGGTCTGAAGTAAATAAGCTTAAAACATGAACGCATAGGCAAACAGATGAACAAACAAGACAATGTGCAGACAAACAATGAGATGAGATTTGCGTAAGCAACACCAGTCGAAATGTGAAGCAAAACGCTTCACTGGCTCAACGTGGTGGAATTATCCAGCGAGCATGGAACCACGTGTCATCAGTGCATATGAAGGAAACATTGACTATTGAGTCTCATCCTGAATGACAAAATAATTAAGCTTATTTTGATTTAAAACAGGCATTTCAAATATTACCCCTTTCTTTCATAAAAAGAGCAATATGCAAAGAAAAATGACTATTTGATGAATGTAAAGCTCACATCGCATTTTTTATTTTCCTGCATATTTGTCTTGTTTATTTGTTTGCCCATGCGTTAATGGCTTAAGCTTATTTACCTCAGATCGCAATGAATATGGAAATGAAATCGTTGTTGTAAATTGTTAATTTCTTACTTTAGACTTTGAATATGGTAAAGTGCCACTTTTTCTGACAGCATCATTTTTGGAAAAAGGGAGTGTGATGATGCCAAAGGTGTTTTTTTGAAAAGCAATTACTTGTGAGGCAGAGCCAAATGTTTCCTCTCTTCAAAACTTTTAAACATTATTCCAATCATCCAGTTCTAAGGGAAGTTATGCAACAAAATGTCCTTGAATTTTTGGGGAACTTATCTTTTGGGAACCCTGTATAATAACAACATTGTGTGTCCCGATCTTAAGTCAAATCCAAAGCACTTCTGGAGCCATATCACAAGCAAGTGATTTGACAACAATGAAATCCCCCCCTCCCATGGTCCTAGAAAGTGGCGTGTTCTTGAGGTTAGCAAGCTTACCTCTGGAGCAAAGGGTCCTCGGTTCGAATCTCAGTGGGACCACTTGCTGGATTTAATTCGGGAACTCAATGGGCAAAGGAAACATGAAAGCTTGCACTTCCCTTCCGGTGTGTGTTTCGTGTAGTGTGTTTGAATGTTGCAACATGGCGCTGTTTAAGCTGCTGCCTTCAAGTTGCATTGTTTCTGTCTAGTAATTATTAAGTTGAAAATTCTCTAGTAATTTGGCCTACAGGCCACGATTTGAGATTAAAATAAACCTCGATTATTATTATTATTATTATAAAAGTGCTACACACAGGCATCAAAGACAAAGCAAACATCAACAAGCAATTTTACTCCATCTTCAACCAGGATTAAGACCCATCCCGGGACCCATCCAGGTTGCCTGACCTGTGTTGAAGTCCATTACCGTCAATGGAACGCATATATCTGTGGCGACCAATACCAAGTTGCTGAAGAAAATCCACCCTAAACAAATCCACTGGCCCATGCAGATAATATTCCAGCTCGTCTCCTTAAAGAACTTGCTGACAACCTTGGACTAATGTTATTCATCTTGTACCAGGTCTTCTTGGACGGTGGAAACATCCCTGAAATTTGGAAGTCAGCCAAACCAAACCAACTTTTTTAGGTTCCTTTTATGACCCCAAAACATAATCAGGATGTTCCCAAAATTTAAAAGTGGCCCCAAGGGCGTTTATTCAAGATGGCGTCCAAGATGGCCACCAAAACTTGGGGTTTTCACTAAAATGAATTAAAATAAGATATAAAAAACTTAATTGTCAAGAAAAATCAACGGGATTAACATATTAGATCATAATTAACATATCTGTGCTTAAATAATTTCATTCAAATGTTTAAATTCAAAATGGCGTCCAAAATGGCCGCCAGAATAGCATATTTCACTAAAACGTATTAAAACAAGTTATTAAAAACTTAATTGTCAAGAAGATCCAATGAGATGAAAGTCTTAGGTGATAATAAATACATTTGTGTCTAAATAATTTCATTCACACATTTTAATTTCAAGATGGCGTCCAAAATGGCTGCCGAAATAGAGTTTTTTACTAAAATGCATTAAACAAAAGCGGTATGAACATAATTGTCGAGGTTTGAATGAGTTTCAGATGATAATGAATACATCTGTACCTAAATAATTTTATTCACATGTTTGAAATGTAAAGTGGAATTCAAAATGGCCATAAAATGGAGCCAAAGTGGCCGCCAAGTGGACTTTTCCCCATTACAATGCGTCACAGCAACAAAAATACATATGACTATAACAGGTTTAGGTTTACATTGCTACTATATATAGCTTGTATTTGGTAGTTAACAAGGGTATTTGAGCTTGATTTTGATCAAAATTGAGGTATTTTAAGTAAAATGTGGTCAAGAACAGATTCTTACATAAAACGTGGGCTCTCTGGAACTTAAATAGGCTTGAAATGAGAGTCTGTGGAACGGAAAATTGGCCTGAAAATGAGGGTCTTATGTTGATGCCATTTCTAATGGCATCAACACGGTCAAGGTCCTGGTAAACTTCTAAAAGCACCCCCCATGGTATCCTTGGAACGGTTGTAGCTCCTTTTGGAATGCGTTGACAAACTTCCATCCTCCATCATGAGGGCAGGTTTATGCTCTGCCAGGTGAAGGTTGTTCATATTTTGTACTTTGGACAAACGCATCTATGGGTCTTGTAATTCTGCAAATGCTGTGAATGGGTCATGCTTGATGTTGGTAACAATAGGAATGCACATTTTTTGCTTATTCAGTGCAGGCGACTTCCTGGAGGGCGAGTACCTTATCTCTGACTCAAAACTTGACTGTTAAATAAGACACTGTAGGACCCGGGGGTTACTCACATTGAAAGGTGGTATGGGTATGTGCCGCCCATAAGACCCTCATTTTCAGGCCAATTTTCCGTTCCACAGACTCCCATTTCAAGCCTATTTAAGTTCCAGAGACCCCACGTTTTATGTAAGAGTCTGTTCTTGACCACGTTTTACTTAAAATACCTCAATTTTGACAAGAAACTACCCAAATACAAGCTATTTGGTAACTAGCAATGTAAACCTGTTATAGTCATATGTATTTTTGTTGTTGTGACGCATTGTAATGGGGAAAGTCCACGTCCACTTGGCGGCTATTTTGGCTCCATTTTGCGGCCATTTTGAATTCCACTTTATATTTCAAACATGTGAATAAAAATATATAGGTACAGATGTATTCATTATCATCTGAAACTCATTGAAACCTCTCGACAATTACGTTCATACCTCTAGTGTTTAATGCATTTTAGTAAAAAACTCTATTTCGGCAGCCATTTTGGACGCCATCTTGAAATTAAAATATGTGAATGAAATTATTTAGGCACAGGTGTGTTCATTATCACCTAAGACTTTCATCTCATTGGACCTTCTTGACAATTAAGTTTTTAATAACTTGTTTTAATACGTTTTAGTGAAAAACGCTATTCTGGCGGCCATTTTGGACGCCATTTTGAATTTAAAACATGTGAATGAAATTATTTAGGCACAGATATGTTAATTATGATCTAATATGTTGATCCCGTTGATTTTTCTTGACAAATAAGTTTTTTATATCTTGTTTTAATTCATTTTAGTGAAAAACCCCTATTTTATCTTGAATAAACCCCCTTGGGGCCACTTTTAAATTTTGGGAACATCCTGATTATGTTTTGGGGTCATAAAAGGAACCTAAAAAAGTTGGTTTGGTTTAGTTCTGGGGGGTGCAAAGGAGGTGGTCCTGGCTCCCCTAGTAACTGTTTCCTGATGACAGCGTTGTGTATCGTGTCATAATTAACAACAACAATGATGCGCCCAGCTCCAACAATATCTTGATGCATTGCATGGGAAAGGAAAACGGGTAATGGAATTTCATCCAGAGAAATGCCAAGTGCTCCGCATCACCATTCGCCGCAATCCTGTGAAGCCATCCATGACCATCCACTTAGAGGCAGTATACCTTGGTGTTGAATTCTCCGACAACCTGTCCTGGAACAGCCACATAGAAACTAGCTCCAAGAAATGTATCCATTGGTAGGCTACGGCACAACCTAGGCAACTGTTCCCGCAATGTCAAGATATTATAACAGTTTTGTTCGACCCATTGCATGGGATCCTGCAACCAAAGAAGAACACCACCAAGGTTGAATCTGCACAACATGAATGACTACTCTTGAAAGCAGGGTTACCACCATGTTGAGCAACTTGTAATGGGAGTCTCTGCATCATCTACATGTTGTTAGTGATGCTATCTCTAATACATTATTGCCCGAAAATACCGCTATCACTGAGTGGGAAAATCCAAAACTATGGTAAACCAATCAGAATGTGGTATTATGTATTACGTCAGAGGATGGCAGATGTGTGAATTTATTGAGCAGCCTATTTACAAAATCACACAAATACGCGGTGTTCACTCTATAGTCGTATGCAGTGTGGTCCAAAAAACTTCGGGTTTACACCTTGTTTGTCTTATAATTTCTCAAAAGTGGGTGGGCATATCAAATTTGTTTGAAGATATTTATTAACTACAATATCTTGTTAGAACATGGTGAAAATGACGTTGAAAACAAAGCTCAAATAACAAAATGACGGCTGTGTAGAGAAAAATAGTCAAAAACCACTTTGCACACACGTAAGTCTATGCGGCAATCGTGATTAACAAAAATCAATACCATTGCGTGAACTGTAGGCCTACTCAAGTAACAAACTACTGACAACCCTTCAAGTTTGTGTGAGGTGCTTACCCTTTGAAAAGGAATGAGAGAATTATTTCAATCATGAAACTGAACCAAAGAGACGTACATTTGAATCACTTGAATACACTTTAAATGTCCATTTATAAAATAATTAAGTTTATTTCAATTGGAGAGAATTTTAAATTAAAAGGGGCTTGCATTCTTTTCTTGTCATTCACTTTATCATCGCTTTTGAAAGCTGTAGCTCAGTGTTTAGCTCTAAAAAATAAGGCAATTTACAACTGAGGAAAGTTTTTTTTATTGCAGAAGAGCTAATAAATACCCAGTCCCATGACGGGATGCGTTGTTCAATGTTTGAGTGTATCAATCTTTGATATAATTGGTGATCGCCAACAAAGTGCTATAGACTTACCTGTGTGCAAAGTGAGTTTTCACCCTTTTTCTCTAGATGGCGGCCATTTTGTCATTTCAGCTTTGTTTTCAACGCCGTTTTCACCATGTTCCAACAAGATATTGTAGTTAATAAATATCCTCAAACAATTTTGATATGTCTACCCACATTTGAGAAAGTTGCATAAGAAAAAGTGTAAACTTTTTTGGATCACTCTGTAGGACGAAAGATTCGTAATGATTATTGGTCAAATCATTATTTCAACGCATGTGGATTTTTTTCTGGCTAAACCACTTCGAGAAAGTTCTACTTAATTAAAAACAAAGTCAACCGTACAAAAATCCGATCAAACAGAAAAATTGAGGCTGTTTGCTATATAAAAATGTAGTATTATTACTTTAATGTATTTACAACGACCTTCACCCATGTAAAAGAAAATACATTTATGCAACTTACGATGCGTACGTTCATGGATATGCAAAATTTGCTATTTGCAACAAGAGATGAGGCATCCATATATGTGTCATACGTAGCGATTTCATATAGACATACACTCAATAGAATTCTTACCTTGGACATGTATTTTGCTAGAGAAACGTCTTAAAAGTGAAAACAACAAGTGATTTTGATTTGCATTTCAATATAAAACATAGGCTGAATTTCTCCATAAGAAATGAGAAATTTCACAGTATTTGTACCAAAGAAATGATTCTCAGCTTAATTAGATGGGGATATTATTGATGGGAAAACTTTACATCATTGCAAAAATCAGGGCTTTCAATTTTTGTTGTACCTTTAGTAGTTTAGTTGCATGCAGTCATCGCGCTAAGACAAAAATAAAATGTTTGTTTGCACTCGTCCGACTGACCCAAGCGGTTGTTACTGCACAAAAGAATACCTACAATAATTTTGAAATCCCGATTCGCGAAGAAAGTGGTGTTTGAACGGATTCTTAGAAATCCAGTATAGGTGTTGTAACGTACGAAGATTCATATTTGCATTAAGAACAAAAACCTTTAGCGTTTGAGCTCTTGGGGACACGCCAAAACACCATTATAATGGGGGCATGGACGTTTTGAAGAAAGTGAGATAACAAATCGTCCCGCTGATGAGTAAGAAATTAAAACTTCCCTAATCAAACTCTCAACAAAAACTATAAAAAAGTGGAAAAAACAAAAAATCGCCACTGAAGGAAACCAAAGATAATTCGGCCTCACCCAAACTTCCATTCCCCCACATGATATCTAATGGTACGCCCATTAGTTGACACAATTCGGTATCAGTACGGTTTGGTATTATCGTGAATATAGGCCTATTAATGAACAAAATCCAGACGACCGACTCAACTCGAAAATATCATCTATAGACAAACAAACATGTTTTTCTTTCGTGGCCTAAGTCACCACCAGATATCCAAGTCCTGTACCTGTGATATGTATGAAATGAATATAATAATTCACGCATTATCCAACTTATCTTGCATGCCAGCTTCCCGTTTTGTCCTGCAAGTCGGTTTAAAATTTACAAGAATGAAGCGCCGAAGGAAAATAAAGTTAATCATATTTACGGTGTACTGTGCAACATTTTGCTGTGTGTATTACTATTTTCATGGAAAGCAGACAGCGTCAAATAAGGTAATTTTAAATTTCCAAGCAAATATGTAAATATAAATTTGATCTTAGACATTGCCGTGGAAACCACTAATAGGTCTCGTTAGTTTACAGAGGTGGCGGCACAATTTCCAGAGTAGGGGGACAACAGAATTCTGGGGCAATCATGTCGAAGGCCTTTACAAGCGTTTTGTGCACAACCTTTTCTTAGACCTTCCGGGGAAGGTAATTGGGAAATGTATTGGTCTGGAATTTTCATTAGTCGTTTGTAATGCCTTGAATAGCCGCAGCACTTTGTTCTATACTTTTTGACACTTGTAACTCGTATAACGGGAGAAGCCTTTGTGACGATACTGCGCCTGTCAATCTACGCTTAACGCTTCTTTTCCTACAGTCGTTCACGGGTTTTTTTAACGAATCTTGGTTGGAATGATCACAGAATGGGAGCATTAGCGCTGTTTAGGAACAACATGTAGGTGAAAGGCGTTATTGACAAATGCTTCTTCCTTAAAAATGGGTGGTTACTTACCACCCAATGATGATCCCTGAGGAGTGGATCATAATCGTGCTGTTTATGAGTTCAAATGTCATCTAAGGTGTCGTTGAAGATCATTGTTGATAAGTCCTCAAAATGTTTCTTCCATTGCAAATGATGGGTATTCACCAAAGTTTCTAGGGCAGAATAATCCAAGAGGAGCGGGCCACATGGGTGTTCATTGTGTAAAAACACAGAATGCTTCTTCAAATGCCTATGTAGTACTCACAACAGTTGCTCAGATCGATCATTGTAGGAGCGGTCGTATAATTAGGTTGTGGCACCCATTGTTCATAGATAAAAGATCAGTTCGTTTAGGGACAATTGAGATTGTTTAGTGGTCTGCTCACACAGAAATTGGAAGGTATCTCCCAAAGAGCTCCAGAGCTCCCAAATAACTCGGGATGATCCATGAGTGGGTCGTATAGGTTGTTCAGGGACAGGGAGGCAAAGTCATCAAGTAGTCATTTTAGCGCACTGTCCAAAGTGCTTCAAATGTTGATTCGACTGAAATGGATTAGTTTCGACTGAAATGGATTACCGTTTTGTATTAATTATCGAAATAATCAATAGAAGTCAGTATAAAACATGAATAGAGTTGAATGGGGGGTTTATATGCCATATTCTGTAAAGGCTTGATTAGTTTCTTTCGTCCAAGTCTTACACGAAGGATACGCCCAGTTTTGACTGAAAAAGAAGGCCGTTTTTACGGAAGAATGAACAGAAATGAAAGATCAACGTAATTTTGGGATAATTTAAAGTCATTTTACAGTGTACTTTAAATGAGTTTAGCCGTAAAAAGAATTCATGTTTAGACTGTACAACTGTCAACTATACATATTAGTCATAATATTTTAAAAGTAACTATTGCTGCTACCCTGAATAAATTATGCATTTTTCATTAAACTAAAGCAAACCTGTCATGAAAGCTACCAGACATCCTCCTTTGCAGATCTGTTTACCGTTTTAGCGGCACATTACTAGTGGCTTATACCAAAGTCTGTTTTATGAAAATGGCGCGTAGTTTTTATTCAAATGGTTAGCAATATGTTTGTTGCATAGGCCACTGCACTGCACCATTTGTAATTGCGGACAAGATAGCTCAATCAGGTAAGCGCTCGACTCTAGTGTATGCTTATCCATGCGTATAGGCTTGCGTTCGAGCCCTGTGAGATTCAGCTGTCTTGTAATTTCCCTGGACAAGAAATTAACCGCTTGGTTGTCTCGATTTACCCATGCGATATTTGGGAAGCTGGTCCCGGCTGCGATGGTTATCTCGATGTATGTTTGCTGATAAGGGAAAGCGCTGATCCCGATCTGCTGCATCCCTTGAAATGATGCTAAATGGTTTATGGTATGGTTGGGCCACAGTGATCAGCGACCATTTGTGAAAGCGCTTAGAGGCCAATAGCATAAGGCGCTATATAAATCTCTGCTATTATTATTATTATTATTATTTGATGATCTCCTTCTTTTAAATATTAAAATCTTGAAATATTTCAGATATTAAAAATTGTGAAAAGTACACCGAAACCTTGCTTTAAAACTATCAGGCAATCTTGTGAAACCAAATTTGATTATTTTGGCTTATCCAAACGCGAGTTTGTTTTTCTGATTTCTACTTAGGGGCCAGAAAATATCCACAGACGTGTTACAAAGGATGTGAATCCAGCATGCTCTGGCGCATTTGTATCAACTGGAATTACCTCTGAACAACAGGGTCACTATGAAAATAAAGTAAGACTGCAGAAATTGCAGCGCATGAAGGAACTGCAGAAAATGAAAAGACAAAAGCTCATACTGAGACAACTAGAGAAGGAAGTACAGCAGTGGAAACAGGAACCGGAACTACAAAATGAAAGCGGGAAGAAGCAACAGGAGGAACTGTTACTGTTAGAGCAACATTTGAAATACTTTGATCAGCAGCAACAGCAGCGTCCCCAATCCCAAACCAAAGCAGTTCAACTGCCACTTCAATCAGAACAGTTTGAACGCATTCCAGCCCAAAAGCTCGCCGAAATACGCCGATCATCACAACCTCAACAGCTCAATCACAAGCACAATGTATCTGCTCTACAGCAAGTTACAGGCAATTTAGGAATGCCATACACGAAGCATGGCAGTCCACAATCTGATTATGGGGATAAGCCGTTGAAGCATCTGATGAAAGACAAGTAAGAATGGATTAGTAGTTTATTTTAGGCTAGATATATTATTTTAGTTGAATCAAATATCAACCACAGGTCAGCTCTTTGTCCCTGAAAAACTGATCTTGCATGGATAAGGTATTACTTGGGCTTTTGAGAAATACAGTACAGGACGGGAACATGCATTCCACGATTTTGATCTTTCAGTCATTTGATAGAGGATTGGTGATCCCCCATCTTTACCACGTCATGCTTCAGGTGCAGATCCGAAAACAATATGATGCAGGTCCGGCGGATATTTCGATGAATGTGAATTGTATTGAGATCTAGACAGTCCTTCCCAATGAACTGTGCTGAAACGGACATTTTGAATTATTTGAGGCTCGTATTATTTAAGAAAAGATGTATATTTTGGCCTTTGGTTCCATCAACATTAGTCATTTCAGTCGTTTGCATTTGACATCATTGCAGGATAGTTGCCCGACGAGAGATGTTGAGATACATTTTTTGGATGTGAAAGATAAAAGTTTGCCCATGAAACCTCTATCATATCTCGTGCATTTGGCATTTTTGCTCTTTGACATACTCGGTGAATCAAAATTGAATATATTTACATTTGAATTTCCACAGTTTCCTTCTTAAAGGGAAACTAGGAGATGTAGGTGGAATTTACGTAGACTACCTACCCAATTTACATACTTTACATTATCTGTACATGTCCGTAATGTATATATTTCTGAAGTGAATAAGCTAGACGCGAAGTAAGCTGTTTTTTAAACCAATATTTTTCTTATTAAATGGTTGTGATAACCATTTCATACTCTCTATTTCTCTAAAAGATGTTTGGTTTAGATGTTATGAGCGAAAATGTGCCCCGTTTTGGTAGGCCAATATTACATAGTGCTTTATGGGGATTACAAAATTACGTTTGGATTGAAATATCGGCGCAAAACTTTGCAGATGTGTTTTGGGCTCAAGGTCATCCAATCGAGATGAAAACTTTATTTAATTAAAACGGGTCATCCCTCTTTGATCATTGTAGGTTTCTTTAACAACGCCACGTCTGCCGATATGGTATGAACCCACCATCTTGCATCGGGCGCGCAAAGCATGTTCGAAAGGCTAGGGTTGGCCAACGTCGAGTAATTTTTTTTCCGTCGCCTCCAAAATCAGAATAGCGGGGGTGTGTGGGGGTGGGGGTGGGTGGGGGTGGGGGGGGGGTTAAGGG
>JAMKCH010087118.1:14404-36335 GCA_023653785.1 Ophioderma brevispina | reverse complement strand
GGATTAGGAGTAGCTTAACTTAAGTGTTTTAGGTTTAGTATTTACGAAACCTATGGATATTAGAGCAGTATTTTCCCAACCCGGGGTTCACGACTCCTTTGGGGGGGCGCATTGAGTCTTTTAAGAATGTGAGTCACAAGCTATTTTGAAAAGAAAAAGAAAGGAGCTCTCTTGCAAAAAGGGACCATTTAATGTCCAGCGTAGTTTATCAAGGTCATTTAAACAACACGACTGATAAGCATTAGTCAGTCCGATGGACTCAATGTCCGTAGTGTAGCTAGGGTTTGGAGGGCCCATGCGCCATCTTGAGGGGGTGCTTAATTTATGAGAATCAAGGTATGATTTTGTGACCGGTACTCTCTTTAACGATGAATTGAACCGACAAGGCGATACCATTATTTTTAGTGGAAGAATCATTTACACATGATTTAAGGTAATCTTTAACCCCAATTTCGGCGATGCTTTACAGCTTAAATACAACAATAAAGGACTGCCACCACCCAGCATTGACAACAATCGAACAACCCTTGAACGCAACGATTTCATATTCACTAGACGCAATGGTTGGCAGGCGCGCGCGCCGATGACGTACAAAACGCGGTATGACCTAGCGCTTCAATCAACCTAAAAATAACATCAATACGCAGCCGCGTACTACCTGGTTCAATTGTCGAATTGAACCCGGTCATCAGCCATTGAAAGTGCTTACATTTTCACAGCTGTTTTAAGAATGACTAATGCAGTGCCCCAGGTAAGCAGCGATTTGCCTTCCATTCCATTAAAAAAATCCTAAAAATCCAATGTTTGAGTAATTTTTGGTTTACGGCATACCACCTGCTAACATAACCTGGAATGCAGTTGCTTAAATCATCAAAGACAAAAAACCTACTTTTGAATTTTAAGGGTGCATTAAGAAATTCTGGGTTTCAAAAGCCTTCCATGCAGCCGCCAGATTTCTGAAATTTGTATATGCACACCATGAACTTGTTCAGTTTGACCGCAAACACATACATTTATTGATTATAGTTTAATCACTGCGCTTTAAAACTTTGCGAGCAAGGTAATGCGCAGTTATTACCTATTCAGACACGAAAGAAAACAAAAGAATTTTGCCTTAATTTGTGATAAAATGTTGTTAAAAAATATACTTGACAGATGGAAATTAAAAAAATTAACCACTGAGGAAATAATCAGTCCTGGCGAATTGCACAGCATAACAACAAGTCATAGGAACAAGTGCATTAAGGAATTTGAGTTTCAAAGGTCATTGTGGGGGCATTGTTTAAAACACTTTAAAATTGCTTTTGCAGAAAAGGGTATTTTGAATGATACCTTAAGTAATGTGCCACCTGAAGTGGTCAAGAATGAGTTCAAGGTTATGTATGGTCATGTGAGGTGATTGCACAACCCTTTTTGAACTACTCCACATTTCTGTGGGACAAGTACTACAGAATGAAACCAGAATGGGGTGGGCTGTATGGGTGTTAAGGGTAATTCAATGTTAGCTAGGGTCAGTGGAGGTATTGTTGAATATCTTTTTTTCACAGAATAGATGGTATTAAAAAGTTGGCACAGTGATCCTTAAAGGGCGAGTCACATGTGTGTTCAGTGGGGAGAAGTGGTCAAAGGTTATTCGAGACCTAAGAGTAAAATAAGGTCAACCTACCCTATTTTATGTCTGGAATCAATTTTGAGATGCGTGTTTAAAATGATGTGTGTTGACTGCGTATGCACAGCCCGCACTTGACCTAGTAGGCAAGTGACCCAATATACGTAAATACCTTGGACACGAGGCTCCAAGTCAGCATAGGTCATTGTACTTTCTTTTGGTGCTGCCAGGGGCTCGGCGCATTTCATATACCACTGCGATTGGCGCAGGGCGACCTGTCTCGGATTTGATTCAGACAATAATACTATATAAATTTTTCACTCTGTAATGCAACAAAAGCAATTTTATTTGGGGGTGGTTATGGGGAATTAGCGTGCAGAAAAGAAAATATCATGGCAATCTCGTTTGTAACAAGGAGGGGGAAATAATGATATGCAGTAGCACATGTTATATGCTTGGTGATCTGTGCTTCCAAAAGATTATGTTGGGATTGAAGTGGTTCTGAACACCTGATGATAGAACTTTCATTATTCTATTACAAAAGTCCAATCCGATCAGTGACACCAAAAGGTCAATAGACGTTTGGCATGTGGATCTTTGATATGAACTTCTGAGTTGAATTTTGGTAAATAATTGTATGTAATATAGGAAAAATATGATGTAAATCTTTATATTTATTGATTTCTGTAATTATGCAAATAAGAGGAAAAGTAGAAAGAAAGTGGAGTTCTCGGTCTTGTGTCGGTTTATGTAGTTACCATAAATGTCTCTTTATAATGAAAATGAATCACTACTTCGGGTAGATGTGACAACTCAAGAAAGGCCATGTGGCTACTGAACAGTGGACTTTGACTTGACTCTATTTCTAGTGGTGGGATTTATCAGTTGCACTAACAGCAGCCACATAGGCCACGCACACAGAAAGGATGAGTTTCGGAGGTAAAACTGAGGGTTTTTTTTTTGTTGTTGTTTAACTTTTGAGGACCGCGGCACCATGTAAGAAATTATTTACTTTTTTTAAAATAAAGAAAATCGCATAAACACACACCGCACAGCACCATGACACACCACACATACGCAAGCAAAAATAAAATCGGAAAAGAAAAAAAGAAGGTAGGAAAAAAAGAAGGTAAGGAAAGTTAGTCAAAATACACACACATACACAAACGTTTGCCGCGCATTCGTAAAAGTACATTGACTCCAAATTGTACTTGTAAGCAAAATATTTTATCCCCAAATTCAACAGTGCGCCCTCCCGGATATTCTTTTAATCCTTGAACACGGCAAGCGAATACAGTCGCTCGACGGTCAAAATGTTAGGTCAAATTTTGTTTGAAAAAGGTTCAAAAATTAGTAATTTTCAAGTGCATATTCGATCAGAATGACCAAAAGGCATCTAAATAAGTTCCAAACAAGTCCAAACATGCAAAATTAATACCTATACCAAGCTGCTATTGTCCAAACAGAATTAAAGTGCACGCACCTGGTGTTATTTTGCTTTTACCCATGCTTATAGCATCACGGCCATTAGATACTAGCTGGGCGTGTAAATCACCATGTTTATTAAACAAGTCTTGTGGGAATATTTTTAAATGACACCACATAATGTCATACGATTTTAGAGTACCGTATTCAAGCCAATCGGTGCCCCTCCCCAATAAACGCCCCCTACGAATGTTTTTGCAAGTGGACTACTCTGTAAACCATCCCATTTCAATGCAACGTTATAACTCATTCAGCAAACAATGAAATATAAGAAACTTTAGGCTTAGGATTCTGGCTGTAGCAGCATGGCATAGATACTAAGCACACATAATGCACAACATAAAATTACAAAAGAAAAATATTTTTTTTTTTTAAAAATGTTGTTTAAAAGGGGGGGGTGGATTGTGAATGTACTGCAAGTATAATGACGAACTTCGCTAGCTGGTTAATCCAATTTTTTCCGCAAAACACTGCGGAAACCTGAAGATTGGGGGTGGGGTTAACAAAGGCCAACCATCCACATCAAAAAGCTTTAGTACAGGTAACAATTTGTTTAGAGCTCTCAAGCTGTAATTAATGCATGACATCACAACTCCAAAACAAGAGTTTTTAGACAAGATGTACTGCCATGACTGCAATGTATTGATGGAACTTCACTGTCAGAGGGCTATGCCCCCTCCTCTGGCCATGCCCTGCAGGCGTTGGCCCAGAATTGGTCACACCATATGAAGCTACATATATTTACAAAACTCAATACAATGTTGTATCCAAATGTTAATAACACAATGATTTGCAGTTACCCGTTGTTTTATTTTAATGATCATGTCATGACTTGTCTCAAGATTATTTGAACATATTTGTATCAGAACCATGAATGAAATGAAGTTGTTTGAGTTGGTAGAGCGCCTTGAACAAGGCTAGATGGTCTTTTTGTTAATCAAACCTCCGTCAAGGAAGATGACCCTAAACCATTATACCTGTGACATCAAGGGAGGAAACGATGGGGCAAGGTTTTATTGATTGGAGTTTTTAGACAAAGTAGCGACCACAGAGGCGCAAATTTTGGAGGAGACAAACTATACAGTGGTTGTTAAAAGTAGGGATCTGGGTAAAAATTTAAGAGGGGCAAAGAGGGGGCGGAAATTTTAATTTCAGGATGTGTACCACTCCTGCTTTGCTGCCTGTGAAATGGATCAAATTTCTTGAACGAGACACAAGGAGATGTACATTTTGTACTTGATTGGTACAGAACATTTACCAAGAAACAGTAGAGGTTTATTGGACACACAAAGTTTGAAAAGGAAAACCCACAAAAAAACAAAGAAATACTTAAAAAATACAAAATTGACATAATGAAAAGGACCCTACTGAAAATTACTTCCATGAGTTTGAAAACAATTTGGATGTTGCCATTCTGTAAAAAAACACAGAAAACAGGAGAAGGAGTTGGAGGAGGTGGCAGTTTGTGGCAATTTCTGTAACAAGAAAAAGCAAGTTTTCACATCCCTGACAGAATTTACAGTGTATCAGCAGGTTTTGCGACCAAGCATTCAGGACAGGATTCAGGATTGTACTTTAGGGTTATAGGTCTGGAGTGTTGAAAGATGGATTATTAGCTGGGATTAGCACATATTACAATAGCAAGGTCGTGAGCTGATGACAACATGCTTTTTCAAAAGTGTGGTAAGTGCTGGCCGTAATGTGCTCCTTGTTCCAGTAATTGCTACAAACTGCCACTCCCCCTGGAAATTTACTGTTTTTAATGTTTTTACAGAAGTAAACATCCCAAATTGTTTTCAAACTCTTGGAAGTGATTTCAGTAAGGGTACTTTTCATGATGTCAATTTTTTTCATGCCATTATGTCCACTTAAGTTCTGAACTTCCCTACACTCCCAATCGGCCATGACAGAGAAAGCATGTAGGGATTTTATAATAAATCATCGTTTTACAGGGTGGAGTAAAAAAAACTTTGTGTCTGCCATGTTTTGTAACAATCTTTATGTGATTTAGAATGTGGTCTCAACATAAAGACTTGTTTATTAGCTTCAATTTCTGCAAAGACCATTCTCATCTGTTTGGTATGGGCTGGGCTACAGTCTTGTGAATCAAGTGTAAATCATTTTGCTCCCTGACCCATTTAAATGTACGGCTCCCTGTCCTATTTAAATGTACGGCGGTCAATGAAGAAAACTCACTGCCCAAAATGAGGTTGATACAGGTTAGACGCCCATGAATGTGTATGTTAAATTAAGTGCATCTTAATGTTGAACAAGCAAGAACCATCTTGTTTTCAAATGTGGCATATTTTGGCCTACAAATACAGCAAATAATTCATGCCCCAATGGCAACAAATTCTTGAAGACATAAGAATTAGACATTCAGAAATCACATCCACAAATTTAAAAACAATTTGGGTGTTTTTACATAACGTTAAAAAACAGTAAAAACAGCAAGAGGTGGTGGCAGTCGTTGGCAATTCCTGCCACAGGAAAATCAAGTGATTGACATCCCTGCGAATTGGCAGTGTACTAGCATGGTTTGGGACACAGTTCAAAAGCATTTAGACAGGTTCAGACATTGTACTTCAGGCTTGTATGAAGATTTAGATATTGATCTGACAAGTTAAAGGTGAATTAGCGGGATTAGACAAATACATGTTATACAATAGCAAGGGTTCTGGAAGATGATGACTGCAATGCTTTTCAAGTTTGATAAAATGCTGGCAGTAATTGTCATCATCCTTGGTTGAGATGAATATGTATAAAAAGGAAAATATTAGTTTCCTTTCCCTTGTTTACAATTTTAGTGGAAGTGATTTCAGTAACGGTTATTTCATTATGTCTGACTATTTTTTTTGCCATATAAGCCCTTTTTTAAAGGTAAGTGACAAGATCATGGTCGGATTTTTTTTCATACGAGATTTTCTCTCCTCGAATGCAAGCATATCACCAAACAACTTCTGATTAACAATTTTGAGTCGTCATCGTCTTATCAGTGTCCAAACACAATGTTCTCAAAAAATGATCTAGCCAATTCTGACTGCTTCTCTGAATTCCACAAGGTGGGTCCTTGTATGTGCATAGTTGCTCCAACAGTGGGCCCCACTTTTGCAAGGAAAACTTAGATCGGAGGATTCTGGTTCTCAATTGTGAGACATTATCATTAGACCAGAGGAAGAGTATCACCAGGTTCCATACCGATTGGTTGATAGCAAGTCTTTCTTTGCCACTCCTTAGAGAATGACTTAATGAAACTCTGTTTGGATTTAAGGGAGTTAGCAGCATGTCTCTGTCCAGAATGGAGTTGTTTTGTGCTTCACATTATGTACTTGGCAGCTACACTCTTGCATGATCGCTACAGTGACGGATGTCTGGTGGAGCAAAAGCAATTCCGCTAGGATGTGTTTGCTGTTGGAGCGGGGCGAAGCATTAATATGGATAAAGCGGTATTGACATGGGTTGATCTGCCAATGAGTAGCACAGGCCATACGGCAAGTGTCGTCGATCTTAGGATATGTGGGAGAGTACCTATCCTGTGGCAGTAAGTTGTTCGAGATTTTATTGCGTGAACATACGTACTCTTACAGGATTAATAGTGCTCCAGGGGTGTGTTCCAAACCAGGTTTCTTTAAGCTGACTTTGGCCTCCCGTGCAAAATGGAAGCAAACACCTGTGTTTTGGATGGATTTGCAAGTGTGGTTTTCACATAACGAGGAGTTAAGTTCATCCAAAGCTGTGGAGAGAGAGTCTCTCTTTGACAATGTAAGTCTGCATCGTATATAGATAAAAAGACAGGTTCCTGCCCCTGGTTGGTCGTTGTTATACATGCTGAACAGGAGAGGTGTGAGCACGCTTCCTTAGGGTAGTCCATCTGAGCCTATGCCACCGGCTCTTCTTCGCTCCAAACTGAAAAGAACATTCTTGTTTGCAAGCAATCTTTGGATGAGCTCAGGTCATGCGGATGTCCTTGGTGAGTTCACAAGAAGAATCATGAATCAATCCATCCTCTACGCAGACGATTGTGTCACACTTATGACCTTCATACAGTCAAAAGAGGACAGAATCCCAGATGCTGCCTCTCTCAACAAAGACCTGCTGGAAAATCGAGTCCTTGGGCAACTCGGAATGTACTTCGGTGCTGCCAAGTGTAAAACTGTAATATCAAACAAGAAAGAGATGCTGCAACCTTGATGCGAGTATCAACGCGTCCTTTAGTGTATGGCTTCAACAAAATGCACCGTTGGAATCATCAAAGTTATACCTTCGGTGCCTCTGCTTTGTTATGTGTGTTTCTTTTGGTGCTGTTTTTTTTTCGCTCTCTCTCTCTCTGGCTTGAGTGAGTGATGTCAGCACTGAAGACACAGATTATTGTCTTTCTTGGAAGAGCAGTTCCAGCACAATTCGCAATTAGCGTTCTTAGGGCGTCATATTATGCACTTGACACCTCTTTGTCTTTTAAAATCTCATCACAGGGAGTGTGAAAGCCCCACTGGGCACTGTAATACATATTCTTCAGAGAGGTTACTGTCTGCTTTTTTCAAGAACGGCACGATTAAGAACAAAACAGATATGTTACTTAAGTGTTAACTTTTAGGCAGGTATACTAAAAAATCGGATATTGTTGAGATCACCCATGCATTGTTCCGAAACGAAAATAAAAGGTACGATTTAATGATTTGCAGGAATTCCTTAATGTTGATATTTGGTTCATTTTGGGGAGAAAAAAAACCCAAACCGTGAACACTTTATCGTAGAATGGCCCAATAGGCTTTATAGCAGCGACCCTGGTTTTCACTCATCCTTTCAACATGGACGAACTGGAAACTGGTATTGCTAAACTTCAACCAGGAAAAGCATCACGTTGACAACATCTCACTTGAGCAGCTGAAAAAAACTTTTTGCTGCCTTATTTCCCACAGGTTCTCAAAGGAATGGAGGAAAGCAACATGTGATGGCACTCTAAAAGCCTGGAAGATCCATCTAATCCAAAGCGCTATAGACCAATATCACCGATCTCAGCCGTACCTACAAGCTCTTTACCGCCACTGTCATACGCGAACAACACCTCATACCAAAACAAGCCGGTTTCTGGCCAGGCAAATCAACAACAAAATATATAAGTAATCAACCCTAACTCGATACATCGAGGATGGTTCGAGAAGGGTTTGATAAACGGAGTCTGTTCGTCGATCTGTTTTTTTAGATTTAGGTCCAGGCTAATCTAGGCATTAACAGCATTTATCTGATTAGTAACGCTGACGAAATTGGCGCCAAGATAGCGATTAACTTCCTTTGAAACTCTGCAAGTCCTGGTTTGATGATACATGAGCAGGAAAGGGCATTCCTTAAGCCTACAGAGGAATGGCGAGAAATGATCTTCTGTGGGAGGCCAAGTTGTACCTTGGGACTTTCACGCTAGCAAGGTCGTGAGACCTGACTGAGCGCCTAAGTCGAGGAGGATCAATGAAAAGCAGCCCAAGGTAGCAGCTGCGACTGAGGCTGAGGAGATCTGGGCTTTGTACATTAAAAACATGCGGTGGAAAGGAAAAGAGTAAGAGTGAAAATTCCAAATGCCCTGCGATGACCAATGTGGTTGGATGTGGTGAGTGATTAGCTCACGCTCGGGGATACCACGATGGAAAATGGCACGTCTAGGGATTGCTCTAGTTTAGATAGTTTGAAAGTGGGTGTTGCTCCACTCCACACTATGCTGTGCTTGCATATTCCATGTTGGACGAACATTGAATTTATTAGATAACAGACCTGCAGTTGTCCCTAGATAGGGAGCAGCTCGACGGAGCAAATCCTAGTCGATGCGGTTAGTTTTAGCCATTTGTGGTAATCACAGGAGGACCATGAAGGTCATTACTAATGGAGTGCCAGTCGATCGACACTGTCAGCCTCTTACTAGAGACGTTGTTCCAAGAAGTGGAGACTTGGATGGGCCAGGGCCCTGTTTTGTTTGGTTGATTTTTCAAATGTTTTGACAGTGAAAAGATGTCAGGAACATTTGCTATTATGTAAGAAACCCAAACGACATTTGTGCAGCATATAGATGCTCCCACTAGGGAGTTTCCGACAACTGTTGGTATATCCTCCAAGGAGACAGGCACCTTAGCTCCTACCTATTGTGATTGTTGTAGAATATATACTCAGACAATCCCTTGACACCCACAGCGGCGAATGATTCAATATCAAAGCAAAAGCGTGGGGAGGGGCATCAAACACGTACGAATGCATCTATAAGATCGTAATGAGCTCGCGGTCGGTCATGTGGATACGTTATATACAACGAGCACAAGACTTGCTGCTAAGCTTGGCAGATCGCTTCGGATTAGGTCCTAGAGGTTTTATATTAATGCTTTAAAAAAAGACTTGGTGATATGACTGCATTGAGGGTGGGCAATTTCAAACACCTTAGATCATGTGCTGCAAATAGATAGTAAGGAGTTATGCAGTGTAAAGGAATGTTCTGTGTTATATAGAATCCTCATTTTTTTTTGATTTTTTAATTAAAATATGTTATTCTTTATGGCACAAAATATGTGAAAGCTCTTACCAAGGTTTCACCACCATTTGTAGGCCCTCCAAAATTCAATCTCTGATCATGCCAGGTTTGTTCAAACAAGTGAGGAACCAACAGTTGGGAATTTCCCAGTTACACTTTTCAGCATACCACTCAGAACACCATTTTTTTTTTTTAATTTGAGATGGATTGGGAGGAGGGGTGTTCATCTCATTTGCCTACGAGGAGGCTGTACAAGAGTGATTAGGATTCAGTCCATTTGCGTTGCGTTTGGTCACAAATATAAGAGGGCAATTGAACACTATGAAAAGAAAAGTGGTTATGTGAAGGATGGTCCCATAGGTAGGCTGAAAATATACTAAATAGGTCTTTAAAATCATTCTGTCATCAGTGGTTCATAATTTAAACAAATCAAAAACCAATAGTAGGCATCTTTGTCTTACATTCCCAGAGATGTCAGTTCTGCGATACAAAAAATCACAAATACAGGGTTTTCTCATATTTTTACGTTTTGATTTTTTTCGACAAAACCATACATCCTATTTTCATTTTCTTTGCAGATTATGAAAGCAGATGTACTATTATAATTTCATTGGCTGCGGGATCATAGACATACCGATTAAACTCAAGAGATATGGATATTGTTCCCAAAAATAATGATTTAAACACATTTTTGAAAAAAGGGCCATCATATAATTGAGTCAGTATGGATATTTCTATGATACCGCAGCAAAAAGAAATTATATTGAGTACACCTGCTTTCATAATCAGCAGAAAAAACAATGAAAACGGTGTAGTGGTTGCCAGAAAAAAAAAACAATTTAAAAAATATGAAAAAAAACTGTATTTTGTCTTTGGACAGCCAAGAGCTAAAAAGAGGCAACGGAGTAGTACCACAAGGATCGGTACGGCTCTCATGCTGTTCAACTTATCAGCGATTTACCTCATACAACATCTAGACAATACATGGCTACGCCGACGATTCTTGCCCTTCTTCACTCGGACAGAAGGACTGAATAGAAGTAGAAAGAAATACACTTACTGCAGGTGCGAATCCAAGACCTGGAGACTGAGATGAGTGAAGCCACGACCACCGCTAAGTGCCTTCCATCTTAACGCCAAAGAGGCACATCGCCAGCTTTAAATCAACTTCAATGGAGCGCCTCTGCCATACAATCCTACACCAACCTATCTGGGAGTGAAGCTTGATCGGCAGCTTACTTGTCGGTAGTACCTCGACTCAGTATGCGCTAAGGTATCTTCGAGGAATAACCTCCTGTGTCGGCTTGCTGGATTCTCATGGGGTGCACTGTCAGCCCAACGACTCTACGCACCACCGCCCTGTCTCTGGTCTACAGCGCGGCTGAATATGCCGCATCAGGGGCCCTAGAGAAGTACCACCAAACATTGAAAACAATGATCAAAACATATTTTTTTTTGTTGAATTTGAGATGGATTGGGATGAGGGTGTTCATCTCATTTGCTACCGAGGAGGCTGTACAAGAGTCATTAGGATTCAGTCCATTTGAGTTGCTGTTTGGTCACAAATAAGAGGGCAATTGAAACTAATGAAAGAAAAGTGGTTATGTTAACATTCTGTTGTGAATTTGCTAGACTATCTGTCTCAATTCAGACACGGGCTCCATCCAGAGAGCCCAGAAATCGCCAAAGAGGATCTCAAACAGAGCCAGGCAAAAATGAAGACATGGTATGGCAAAGATGCCAGAAACATTATTCAAACCAGGTGACAAAGTTTTGTCACTTTTTCCAATACAAGGGCATCCTTTGCAAGCCAAGTATTCTGGACCACATAACATTGAAACCAATGTGTGGAGACCTAGACTATGTGGTCAAAACGCCAGACAGACGTAAAAGTCAACAAGTATGTTACAATATGTACAAAGAGTATAGAGTACTAGAGGACCATAGGACACTGGCAGTCACGTCTAAGGTGTACTGAAAGGCTGCAGGGCCAGCTACGTGGCATTTTGTTTTGAGGAACAACCCCTTAACCATGGTTGAAAGCTTATAAGATGTTGTTAATGAATTGCTAAAGGTTTACAACGTATATAAAAGCATGACTACTACACTATCGAAGAGCCTAATCATGCGGCAAAAAGAAAACATGACCACTTGCTGACCACTGATTCAACACCCCATGGGCATGGGCACCAAGTGTACAATGCTTGCCCTCCTCTGAGCTTGCGTGAAAAACATTCTATTTTATAGAGTCGAAACTTGGACCAAGATTGCCTCGATGGTATCGGTACCAGGCTTTATATGAGCGTACAGAACATCTCCTGGCGGGAACACAAAACACAGGCTAAAACAGGGTGACATCGTTCACATTTCCTCCATTGATGCCCAACGTTGAGCTCGCTTTGCTGGCCACTGCTTTCGTGCCAAGGGCAAAAGCAGATGTTATTTTCTAAATACTTCCATGCCCAAATCAAGGCGATGTGATTACAAGAGACATCAAGCAAGATTTAGAGGATCTGCCAAATCTTTTATGAGCATACGACACCGTGTGGCACCAGGGCATGACACTCAATTCATATGTAACATGCTTGCAAACCGTAGCTTTGTTCTCAAGACCAGTGATGGGCAGAGCTGTCGGCTGCGTCGTCTGAGGAACGGAGTACCACAAGGATCTGTACTGCATGGCTCCCATGCTGTTCAATATCAGCGATTTACCTCATACAACATCTAGACAATACAGCTACGCCGACGATCTTGCCCTTCTTCACTGGACAGAAGCTTACAGAGTAGAAGTTAAACTTTATGCAGTATGCCATACTGCAGCATATCTCAAGGACATGGGAGACTGAAGATGAGGTGAAGCCAAGACCACCGCTAAGTGCCTTCCATCTTAAACGCCAAAGAGGTCATCGCCAGCTTTAAATCAATTTCAATGGGAAGCGCCTCTGCCATACAATCCTACACCAAGCTATCTGGGAGTGAAGCTGATCGGCAGTTACTTGCGGTAGTCCCTCGAATCAGTGTGCGCTAAGGTATCTTCGAAGGAAGAACCTACTGTGTCGGCTGCTGGGATCTCATGGGGTTTGCACGTCAGCCCAAACGACTCTACGCAACCACCGCCCTTCTCTGGTTACAGCGCGGGGAGAATATGCCGCCCCAGTATGGGCCGCACAAAGAAGTGGACCACAACGTTACTCAACGGGACCTTGAGAACCATTACCGGCTGCCTCCGCCCATACATTGAGTTTCTACAGTGTTTGAGGCATTGCCACCTCAGTGCTTCGGATTTGAGAACACTACACGAACCAAACTGGGAGAATAAGGCTAATTTGGAACAACAAGCAACTTGCACACAACACGTCCAAAGAATAACACCAGCTCGGCAGACAGAGGGACTGCGCTCTCTTCGACTTTTCTGGTCAACACGCCTGGCTTTTTTTGAAACTCTCCAGATCCCATTCAACATCTTACAGACATGGAACACTGCATGGCTACATACTCAAGATCAGACCAACTCACTATTACACTATGACAGAACTCCCAATGGTAGTAATCTTCCAGCGCAAGGGAATGTGTCCACTTTAAACCGAGATTCGCCACAGGAGTCGGTCGCTTAACAGCAATATCCATCGATGGGGGCTGCGGGCCATTCCAACTGCAATGTGGTTCCCATTCACAGAAGGCGGATACATTATTATTAGTGTCCTACCTTTCGGCCACCGTTGGACATAGACTTCTCACACCCCAACCAATCAACAGTGAAGATCGGCTCCACCATTCTGCAACGCAACATATAGCCGCTGCCTCATACGCAGAGAAGAGATGAGCAACAATAATTCTTGCGAAGGTTGCGACCGCACGATGATGATGACAGATCAGTCGCCAACAAATATCGATTAAAACACATAGAACTGCAAGTCAAGGTATAAGATTCATTCAATAAATGGCCCAAATCACTGTGCGTCTGTGTGTGGGTGTGTGTTGTGTGTGCCAAAAGAGGTTTTATAGACCACTGCTCTCACAATGTTGCTGGTATCTCAGTAATTGAATCTCTCCTGGCTGCCGACTGGCTGCATTCTTATCTGTTAGTCATTCTTCTCTCTCCTTGGGCGGCTGGACCAAGCCGGTGAAACTCCTCCCTTTAGCCGCTGTTATAGCGCGTCCCCGCTTCAGAGTTGGGATAGCATGGTTATGATAATAGTGTTGACTCGGATTTTTTTCGCGCGAGATTTATTTAGCGCTTTCGAGCAACAAGCAACTACTGCAAAAATAACAGCTCGCAAAATTCCAAACCGTTTAGTGTTATAAGCAATCTATAGAAGGAACCATCAGTGATTCATCCTAAGAGTCAAAATATTCGAATTTGCAGGAATAGATTCAAAGTGAAGGCTTTACGTCTGTAGAATTCTCATAATTACTTTTTCCAACTGAAAGAAGAATTGACAGAAAAGAAAAGGGAGAGGGGAAGGAGGAAAAACGGCAGCTGTTTCAAAGAATACGAACCTCACATAGAGTTACGTGTTGAAGTAAGTTCCGTTACGGAGTAATGACTAATATAACCGATTTTGTTCTTATTAGTTGCTTCTGGCCTTATCATTTTGACGGTATGTGTAGGGGTACCTTGTACTGTTACAGACATGCAAAATCTGATTTTTTAATGATTTTTTCGATTTCTCTATTTAGCAAATCACTGTAGTGCCTTAAAAGCACAAAATTTAAAATAACAATTCATTGAATTTCAAAGCTTGCAAAAAATTAAGACTCAGTTATTATGACAAACCAAACAAAATTATCCACGGCGACACCGGTTTAACAACTGATTTGGATTAATTTATTCCACTGATAATTAATGTGTAAATTTTACAAAAATTTGCATGCGGCGTAAATGTGATTTTTCTTAAAGTAGAGTTTTACACTCTTCTATGGAAAAGGGGACATATAGAGGGCGCGAAACATTAGAAATTGTGACCTTTGTGGTCATACAGGACTGTCCCAATAAAAACGATACAATCAAACTAAAATTTAAAAAAAATCTAAACTGTGCATTTTTGCCAATATTTTGACCTTTATATGTTAACAAGATCCTAAACTAAATCCTTGCTTTAGTCCATCCAATTTCCGATGGACCCTAAGCGGAGATATTGCCAGTTGAACAACAAAGGATAAAATACCACTCGGGCCGTTTCACATGAGTTCAAGAAGAAACTAAGGTATAAGGTGAGTAACATCATTGTGAGTCTCTTGTGGGATTAAACCCTTTCAAAAAAAGAATATTGTTACAGATCAGGTGATGTATTATCATGCATTGAACTAATCAATTATATTTTCATGTGTGCAAAGCACCAGAAATGATTATGTTGTGGTGTGAAATGAAGGACTCACTTTCAGGGGGACACTATAATCAGCAATTCGGGACATTTGGGGAATTTGACTGCTGAAACTAATTGTAACAGTCTAAAAAGTCTGTTGAGGGACAAATGTGTGGACATCGCTCTAATGTGGAGGGACACTTTACCCTTCCCTTATTCCCACTGCCTCCAAGATGCCAGGGAGAAGAAAGAAAGAAATATGAGGGAAGAAAAAGCAGTGTGCAACAAAGAACAATAAAGGAAAGGATGGTGGTGTTCAAAGGTCTCAGTTACTTTCAATAAGGGTTTCTGGTTCTACTTCGCGGAAACTGGAGTGTAAAGCTGAGACAACAAGACTGTTTGGAGTTGACTTTCCAATGCTAATGTATCATTAGCAATGCGATATTTAAACTATAAATTATGTTATATCACAAGTAGCAGTACTTGTATACCACTTTTTTAAATTTTCAATAAGAATGTCTGAAGCTAGTTTTCAATAGCCAAACCTTGTTGATATAAGGATAGCCAAACTGGCCCAAAACAGGTTTTTCAACTAAGATAATAGCCAAACTCCTGAACAGACCCCCAAATACACAACTAAAATCTATTTTGAAAGTGGGAACACCCTAAAAAAGAAATCAGTAAAACTCCAGTGAGATGAACGTAATTTTTTGGCCAAAAAAATTAATTCTTTGATTGTATAGTTTGTTTGGGACAGTCTGTATATGGACAAGATGCCCGAAGTGATGTTTTCTGATTTTTGCAGCGGTACTACATTAGCTCTTGATTTCCTACTATTTGTTTTAGTCACTGTCAAAATTATGCGCCACTGCTTAAAATTGTTCTAAAAATAAAAGAGACAACGGACCCGGCGTTAAACAGCTGTGAATAGTCATAATAATATAATACCTCTAAAATCATTTTAGGGGGATATTGTATTATTCATTAGGTTTATAATGAGTTTTGATGAACTACTGGTTGCCGATCGCAAAATATCTTGGAGGCAGCCCGCCGTACACAATCTCAAAATCTGGATAGAAATGATTTGAGAAAGTGACTTGAAAATTAGCTATTTAATGAGCTAAGTAGGTAGGTAAATACTGTTAGGGAGTTATTCCACCAATGTGCTGCTGCGTAAAATGATCTATCACCAGAACTTGTTGATATGAGTTGACTGGTGTAATCAGTGAAAACAAGGGGGTGATCTCAAGGTTCTTGGTGGTAAATACAGCTGGACGAGCTCAGAGATACACAAAACAAACCTACTTTATTGAATGTATAAAGGTTTACTTGTTTGCGTAAAATCGTTCTAGTTACCGACGGCACTTCACGCATGTGTAGTACATCCTATTTATGCAAATAACCAATATCTTTAATACAAGCTTGAGTACGAATGTCTGAATGCTTTTGATTAGTTAAAGAGACATTGGGATTTCAAGAGAGAAGCGCCCTTCAATTTTTTCGAGCCAGGTTTTTTTTTTTGTTGCATATTGGGCATGTTAGCAATGTATTAGATCACACCTCTGAAGGGAATAAGCCCGTCTTTATGTAATGCAATGATGCTTTAGTAATTTCTGTCGTGCCCACGACAGAAAGAACAATATCCTCATGTCACTGTTAAAAACCATCTAGAAATACAGTAAATTCTGGCAAGGATATGTCAACACCTTGGGGATTTTCCTCCTGCAAACTCTTGCCGTTTTACTGTTTTTACAGAAGTGTAACTTCAAAGTGTTTTCAAATTTGTGGAAGTGATTTCGGTAAGTGTCCATTTAATTGTTGTAGAGAGTCTGGTTGTGATTGTTCTCGTCGACAGATTTTAGGGAACAAGGCGAGATCTAGCATATTTGAAACTAGCTGACCGTGGTCAACTCCCTTTGGGAGACCATAGGTCAAGGAGTTGCAGGAATCCAGCCCTCGTGATAACAAAGGCCGTGGAACTTGATGTTGGATTTTCATGAAGATAAAGATACTGTCGAAACTGCCCAATTTTCTGTTTTGAGAGCCAAGCAGCGTTGTATAAGTTGTTAACATGATCGATCATTCTTAGGGATGAGTTCAAGATGACACCAATGTTCTGTGCTTCAGCTGACGGATGAGTAATAGAATTGCCAATGATCGTGGTTGGCTGAGAGTTACTAGTCGATCTGATGTCTGCAATGCATGATTCAATCTTTTTATGGCTGCTTCACGATCCCGAGGATGAAAGGTCAGGTAGAGCTGGGTGTCATCTGCATAAACCACAGATTGAACACCATGGGCAGTGAGGCTATCCTGTAGTGTTGCACTGAACAAGATGAAGTAAGTTGGTCCCCGATCCAATGACAGATCCCTATGGAACTCCACAATCTACAGCCATAGGATCTGACGAAGCACCTCTGACTAATATAGATTGAGTTCGGCCATCTAGGTAGGAGGAGAACCAACTTGTTAATTAAAGTTAGCCTACAAATTACCTGGATGTCTTTAGCCTCTTTTTAATGTCCCTATCTGTTTTGGGGTATGTTATGTTTATGTGTAAAATATATCTCTATTCTTCCAATGGGGGCCAAGACTGTCATTTGCGAGCAAATTGAAGAAATTTCATATTTTGTGAAAATGTGCCGGTGCCGCTTTAAAGGGATTTAGCAATGGAATCCCAAGTTCGCATGTGTCATACAAAAACAAAGCAAAAAAAAAAAATGGTGCAGGTTTCATTCAACAAAATGAAAGAATTAAGTGATCAACAGTGAAAAAACAAAAGCCACCCAATGGTATGCCCCAAAACGCCTTTGAAAAAGCAACGAAGCTGACAACTCGGCCGATGACGTAACAGAGGTAAGGCAACGTGTGCTAGCAATATTGCCAACAGAGCCCAAGCAGGAGGTTAAGCGCCGGTCGTTTACACAAAATGTGTTCCTATTGAAACGTGGCCATGGTAAACAGAGTACAGAATCAAGCCAATTAGGTATGCTCATGTATTCCATTGTTTATAACTTAGAGGGTCATTTCAATTCATGGAAGGCAAATTATATTGAATGGACTTTTGTTTGCCCTCCAGATCACCCAAGCATGCGAAGAACACAATACATGCACCTGGTTCACTCCTATATGTAACAGATAAGCACACCGTTATGAAAAATAATGGTGTTTTTGATAAGTTCTGGTGAGCCTGTTAGACTCCGACTAGCGGCGAGCCTTCAGGGTCGGAGTCTAACAGGCAAACCAGACCTTGTCAAAACTCCATTATTTTTCGTAACGATGTGTTTTGAATTCTTTATCTTACATATACGCCGTGTCAAGAACGAAAATCGATATTATATAATTATTCAGTAAAATTGAGAATATATTTCGTTTTTTTTAAATATGTTGAAACAGCGTTACGTTTTTTCTTCATTACAAACACCAATTGTGATGTTATGTTCACTTGTGAAGGAGTCTAACACCAAGGTCTAGTCGATAATAGGTTTACTCTTCTGGAGAGATAATCTTATTGGTGGGGGAAGCCTGATCTGATTTAGAAATGGTCCCATCTGTTGAGAAGATTATCTTATTGACTGGTTAAGCCTTGTCTAATGGTTATTTAGTAGGCAGGTTTGGATATTTATAGTAGGTACAGTTCAAATAACCCTTTTACACGTATATCTGACCCCAGATTCTGACACCACGAATTGAAGATCTTGATACAGCGTACTACCGAATGTGGCCACCGCAGGTTAGTGTTCAAAAGTTTTAGTTAGGAAGATATCCTGTCTTAGGTAATTCTTAAATAGGCTATATGTCTTACAGCTATCACTAGCTCTCGATTGCACTTTTATAAAGAAAACAAAGGAAGAAATTCCCTTCTATTTTTATACGCTTCTCCCTCAATTTTATTTTTAAATCCTGTATTCAGTGATCTGGCGTTACGGGTAGTAATTGTTCAATTGTTGCAATTTTAAAGTAAAAGCAAAATATTTAAATTGTCTTTTTGAAATATAATATAAAAGATTTCCATGACTTTGAATCACTATCTTGCAGTGGCTGATTCGTAGTCGATATATATTAACTAACAAGCAGATGGAAATCCAACAATCAGAATAAGCTTTTGTATTGAGTCACCAGTTCTTTCCTCGTTGTTTATTTCAACAATAAAAGAGCAAAATGTTTCGATCGTCCCTTTAAAATATTGAAGAAGAAATTTACATGAATAAAATCACTACTTTGGCTGAATCGTAATCGACAGATAAGCTAACAAGTAGATGGTAATCTGGGGTTCGTCCGCGAAACTGGAATCGTAAGTATATACGTAAAATGTGCTGAGAGCTTGTTACGATTTCTACAAGTTGTGACTTACGTGCGTTCGCGAACAATGGACGTTGGACAGTCGTAGGAACACCTCTCCGCATAACTTTGGATCATTATTACGTGTCGTCTATGGGTGTAATCGTGGGTGCAATTATGTACGAGTTGGTGTTGAATGCCGTTCTAGTAAATCGATAACGGATTTTACAAGCGTACGTGTGTTTTGGGGTGAGCATAGACCTATTGATTCTGATAAGTACTCGGACTACCCCTCGCGTATTTTAGAATTCCTGCTGGTATATGAGAACTGCGTTCAATTAGATGTATATTGAAGTATATTATAACAATTAAATTATATCATAGCATTGGCCTATCTTCTTACTATTACATGTGTACTTTCGATAGATATTAGATAAATAAAATAAAGTTGTGTTGCTAACGCAGAGATTTCGAAATATGATGTTTTTGTGTGTATTATTTAGTCAGTCTAGAACTAAAAATAGTCACCTAAAATACTTAATTCCACCAAAAAATGAGAGAAAATGGATTTTTTCGATTTGATGTAGAAAACATCTATGTGTAGTGTAACAGTACCAGAGGATAGGCCTACTGTATAACAAAAATTCCGGATCCAGAATTTTATTACAAAGTTAGCTATTTCACACAGTGATTAGTATGTAGATAAGCATTTATGTACATGCAAAAAATACGATTTGTTAGAAAATTGAGGACACTATCCTCGGAAAATCTCTGAGTCAGCCTTGAACTTTTCTTTCTTTTTTCCCTTTTCTTTCTTTCCTTATTTTTTTCTGTGCGTGACATGGATAGATGAGCCAACCTGTGTGGAAAGGGATGCAGGCCATTTGATGGACATGGGATGTAATTATTACAATGTCATGCTTACAGAAGACAATGATATATGATTATTAACTTTAACATGTTTAATCTGTTTTTGTTAATTTATGCACCGATTTTGCTTCAATTGCGCAATTACAATGATTATTCAGCCAACCTGACCGTATGTGAATAAATGGCATATTATTAGAAAAAAAGAGATTTGTGACTTTAAGATGCTACTAGTCACTTTGGCGTAACCTAACGCAGTCTTCTAGAAATAATTTTTGTTGCCTTTATTTAATTTTTATAAGCCCTCTATATCAAGTTGGGCAAGACTCAACGCTGCAAAAACAGTGCTTAGGAATATGGTGCAATTTAGTGTTTAGCTAGTAAACATATCAAATCTCTAAAATCTTGGGGTCAAATGTCTAAACACCTAATGTCAAATGCCTAAACATGTTTAGATTTTAAACATGTTTAGATATTAAATAGATATTTCAAAATATTTAGAAACGTAGAGTTTAGAAAGGTGTTTAATTTCTAATCACTGTTTTTGCAGTGTACATGCATCAACAACACTCCTGATCTGAAATATAGATTCAAGAGGGTTGCTATAATATCTTATTTTTCGTTCAGGACTTTGTCTTCCTTCATTTTCTGGAATAATAAATGCTGTTACCATGATAGATTGCTAACAAGATGGATGAAATGCGAACAGCGGACCGATCCGTCCACTTCCCACACGCTACGAGTGTGCTACGTGTACTCGTGACCACACGTAGTTTTAATCGTAAATCTGGCTTACTCATAAGACACACGTAGCCTACGTCCAAGTTTCACGAACGCGAAAAAAATCTTAGTAGTAACGTACGTCGCAACTAGGGCTACGTTAGTCTTACGACTGCTTTCGCGAACGAACCCCTGATGTTCACAATTAGCTTTTATATTGAGTTATTAGTTCTTTCACTATTGTTTATATCTTTCATTTGTACCACCTGAGGCTGAGGTGTTTCTAGAATTTTCCTTTGTTCCATTGTCCTTTATTGTTTAACTATGAATATTCATCAGACCGTTATTTTTCTCCGGAAGTGTCCAGAGACCACTTTCGGGAAAAAAATAACGGCCTGATTAATATTCATAGGTTTAAATAACGGTCTCTGACCGCTTTCGTAACTATAATGGACAGTTGAACAAAAGAACCACAATGGATAATGATGAAAAGGAAAAGGGCTAGACGTATATGGGGGTTTAAATACTGCGGGACTGTATAGCTGATACTCTGAAGCGCAGAGGAGTTAGTACTGTTACGTCACGAAATAAAACACCCACGAACCGATCTCCTCGAGCATTTGTGTCAAAAGTGATGATATAAATAGGCTTATTTCGGACATCTTTGGGCAAATGTTATAACTTTTTGGTAATCATTTACTAAATAAAATACATATAAACCTACATTATTTGCAGTTAAGAAGATATATAATTCCATTGTTAAACCCCTTTAAGGAAAACAAAATATTTCTCCTGTAAAGTCGCGAAAATGTAGCCTTGACGAGGTTTGTGAAACTATAGATTACACTTTTGTTACAAAAAGTGGAATAACGTTAGAAAGTGTAAGGAAGGCCCGGAGTAGACAATCCTCGACGTTAAATAAATCCCGGCAATTTAATACCGTCTACTTGTTGAGCTACTGCATAAACAAAACCTTGACTAAAAGTTACGCACACACTCGTGACTCGCATGTGAGGAAACATCTCACCAATCAGAGTCCACCACAATCGAGTTATTTTTGTCCTACCAATGAGGGACGTGTGAAATAATTCGGCTTATTGAAATGCAGCTTTCCCGCGAGGTCTTAGTACTTGATCTCAATCACCTCAGCAGACG
>JAMKCH010087118.1:0-14384 GCA_023653785.1 Ophioderma brevispina | reverse complement strand
GAACAGATTGCAATCTGTGGCCACAGATTACGTAATCTGTGGGAACAGATTGCAATCTGTGGGAACAGATTGCAAACTGTGGGAACAGATTCCGTAATTTGTGGGAACAGATTGCAATCTGTGGGAACAGATTGCAAACTGTGGGAACAGATTGCAAACTGTGGGAACAGATTATCCAAAACAGATATTTTAACTATGTCCCCTATGGGGCTTCGTAGGAAACATCTCACCAATCAGAGTCCACCACAATCGAGTTATTTTTGTCCTACCAATGAGGGACGTGTGAAAGAATTCGGCTTATTGAAATGCAGCTTTCCCGCGAGGTCTTAGTACTTGATCTCAATCACCTCAGCAGACGATCACAAAACAACTAACCTTTGCTACTACTTCTTGTGTTTGTGCAGAGCGAGAAAAGGCCTAGTAAGGTACGTTTCTTTAGTCTTTTTCGAATATTGGTTCCACCAGTTTTAAACAGTCTTTAAGATCTGATATGATCATTAAACACAACAACTGACATTTGTTTCTTGGTTTAAATTCATTCTAGAATTCCTTGATTTTTTTCTCACTGTCTCTGTGACAGTGTGCTACAGACGCTTACAGATTTTGAATCGCTAAGGCAACCTTTCTGGAAATATTTTAGGGTATTTAAGGGGAAGTGTAAGGTGTAGTTTGTGATCCTGTTTCAGTTATGATTACCCAAATTTCGTTTGATTCCGATCTAGCGTTTTTTGGTGTTATAAACAAAACATAGATCCTGTGTTTCCCCATAATATTATTCAGTTCATAAGTTACTTGATGAGATTGAGTCGATCATTTTTTTCCGATGAAATTTATTCGATAAGATTTAGTAGAAACATTTTTGCGATCATTTTCGTTAGAAGAAATTTAGACACTATTTTTTTCGATGAAATTTACTTGATTAAAGTTAGTCGATATTTTTTTTCGATGAAAGGTAGTTAATAAAATTCAGCCGATCAAACTTTTCCGATGAAATTTACTGGATAAAATTTAGTTGATACATTTTTTTTCGATAATTTTTTTGTCGATGAAATTTAGACGGTAATTTTACTTCAATGAAATTTACTTGATTAAATTTAGTCAATGACTTTTATTCAGTGGAATTTGCTCGATAAAATTTATTTGACCATTTTTTTAAGATGCAATTATGGCGGATAAAATAAAGTCAATCATTTTTCCTGAATCAATCATCAAAAAATTGATTGAAAGAGGTTGAATGATATCATTCCCGTGATGAAAAGATCACAATTTTCTGATCACAAATTCTGATGGAAATGCATTCTATAGCCTAGGTACTTATGGTGACGGAGAAAAGTGGGGTCTTTCAGTGAGAAATGGATCTATGATAGTTTCCTACAACTTAACGGCATTATTAGTGATTGACTAAATCAGAAAACGGAATAAATTTTTTGATGTGCATATCTGAACAAGTATAGGTATCCTAACATACACCGCAAGTGATAAGACCAAAAAGCAACTTAAAAAGGAAATGTCATTACTGTCGGTACGGACACTTACTATAGGCCTACATGTAACACGTAGATGAAGGGATATTCATATCTTTGAACACTGCTGGTTTCTTCATTTTCTGTCAAATTTTCAGTTCGAAAACATAACATATGAGAATTGTATAGAATGAATCCTTCACTCTTTAGCTATTCCTGCAAATTGCAAGTATTTTGACTCTTTCGGGTGGATCATTGTAGTGCCTTTAAGGGAATTCAATGCAGAATTTAACAACGAAAACTGCCATTTTAAAACCAAAACTTGGATAATCAGCATATCATTAAGTACCTTTCCCCAAATTTATGGGATCTATCGGGGTGAGAGGAAACCAAAAATATGGGGTCTATTATCTAGAATACTATCAAACACTCGGCAGGTACCATAATACATTAGCATCCAGCCCCTTTAAAACTGTAGAAATATCGGTATTGAATTTCGTTTTGCCCTGCATGGTGTTTAACAAATGCCCTGTATGACAGGTGTTGAGGTTAAACAAGGTTGTAGGTGGGATTTATTTTGGAGAAACCGGATCTCGAGAAAAGATGTATAGAACCTGAACTATGCTGTCTCATGGAAGAAAGTTTTTCAATATAGCATTTTTGTTTAAAATCGAAATAATAACCAATAAGCACTGTGGTGAACTAACCCATCCTTGGAGCGTTTTAGTGGATATGATATAGTAGTTTAAGTAGCCTATTTTTTTACAAAAAACTTAAGTGTATCACCGATATTGAAACACTTTCTTACACTTTCTTACTTAATCACATGTGCAAACACTTTCACGAAAACATTTATTTTAAAAGCCTCTTTTGAAAGTGTTTTTTACAGTATTGAACATTAAAGCCAAGTGAACCGTTTGATATCAACTCTCATGAGAGTTGATATCAAATGACTTGATGTTTAAAGTATTTGCGATTTGTGCTGGTTATTGCTAATCAGATTTGTATCAAATGATACAATTTAATACTCATTACTATATCCCTTACTTCCCTAGAAGAAAATGACTAGCAACCTGACGATCACCGCGAAAAAGGGAGGTAGCAGAATTTGCGTTGTTAGATCTAGGAGCACTTTCCCCGTAAACACGGACCCAGCCGTGATTTTTGAAAAGTGGCAAAAGATGACATTAAGGGATTTAAAGGATATGCTGATAATGCTCACCTACTGTGTAAACGAATTAAATTGGGAAAATCCGGATAATAAATAAGATATGGCGGTGTCCAAAAATAAAAGTTTGTTCTCAGAATGTTTACTTTTATGAGGTACACAACCTCATCTACCAGGGACACGGTTCAGTGTGAATGCATGTGAACGATGACCTGACTTCTGTTGTTTGCGTATCATGATACTCAAAAGTGGGGGTCTTTTGGTGACAAATATCTTTTAGTATTTCCCCTCCTAAATCAGTGCTTTCGATGTCGATTTTATATACCACAAACTGCCCTTTATAACTAAAATTTGCGTAATTTGCCTACTTTTGAAATCCTTTCTCCCACATCTATTTGGTTATAGCGAACCCAAAACATGGATCTTTCGGAACTAGGCGCGTGGTACAGGAGTGCCCCAGGGCGTTGTATATGGTCCCTTTAAAAACTAGTAACGCCTGTATTGAATTTCGTTTTGCCATGTTATCCAAATAAGTGTGAACGAGCTGGAAGGTGTTGAGGTCATTAGGGTCATTGTCGGGATTTATTTTGGAGATACCGAACCTCGAGAAAATGATGCATAGAACCTGATTTAAAAAGAAAATCAGGCGGCTATATAGCAACATGTTCAAATTGAATAAATGGGACCGGGGGATGCTGTAAATTAATTCATCCTTGGAGCATTTTAAAGGAAGACTGAAATTTAAAAATAATGTTTCCCTTATATACTCTCAAGGTTTTTACATTTCCAAGGTTTATTCAAAGTTTCTGCAAATTTTGTTCAGCCTGAATCTTGCAAATAATTTAACATTACAATGTAATCACTCTACGATTTGCAACGGTCTAATTATTTTAATACAACTTTTTAGAATAAAGCTGTCCAGTATAGCAGTTCGTAAAGTACGTAAATAAAGATTTGTCCTCACAATTTTGCAACGGATGTAATGATTGAAATTATTATTTACATTAAAACCACATTACACAAGAATAAACTGCATTATGGTGTAGATCCACATTTTCCGTCAATTGAGATTGACCTTTTTTACCATTTTAGTCATTTTTACCCTATAACTCCAAAACCAATGGACGTAGGTGGTACAAACTATGACCCCTGTGTAAACTTAAATTGGTCCCTATTGAAAAAGTGATACCACAATTTGAGAGTACTACCTACCTAGCATTGATGTAGAGGGTCCATACTAACTACCAAAGGTGTTAAACCTTTTGGGTAAACGAATTCCTTAAATAAGGCCCCTTTAGCTGTGGTATTCTGCTCCTGCTCTAAAAGACTTGCGTCGGCCGACGTCTGCCGATAAAGTATGAACCAACCATAATTGTAAAGTTTTCTTATTTTTATTTCCCCAGAAGTCGTCGGTCACGATGCCTGTCGATTTCAGTGGAAAATGGAAACTAGATCGCACAGAGGGCGCCGCTGAATTCATCGCCGCCACTGGGATTCCCGCTGACAAAGTCCCAAAGACAGCTGAGCTCGAGATAACACAGAACGGAGATGATTTCGCCTTCAAAATTGTCACCGAAAACGCTACCAGGGAACACTGTGTCAGCGTCGGCAAGCCATTTAAGGAGAGTATATTGGGCTTCGAGGTCGAGGGCGCCGCAAGATGGGAAGGTGATAGGCTGATTACAACAAGCGACAAGGGGTCTGAGACCATCCGTGAGATCATAGATGGCGAGTTGGTGGTCACTATGACAGTCAAAGGGGTAACAGCTAAGCGTATCTTCAAGAAGTGCTAGAAGAAACAGATCCAGTTAGCTGCCTTAATTCTTATTGTAAACCCATCGATGGTGGAATGTATTTCCTTTGCCATTTACTTTGTATTGCGAATATATTGTTTTGTCTTTTTCTTTGAGCTGTTAGGTGTTTACTTCGTAAATAAACTTGCCAAGATTCGATGCTGCATCATTCCTTCTGTTTGTTACGAAAGATTTTGGACACGATTGCTTTCTTGTAACTGTTGCTGACTCATGACTTCTCCGTGTAATCTCCACGGACTACATTCAAACAAAACCAATACATGATATTAACCACACAGGTCTATGCATGGATGTATTGCCATACGAAAGTGACTTTACTGTACAATGTATTATATTAAAGAGACATGAGGAGATTTCCAGAAAGAAGCGCCCCCAAATTTTTTTCGAACCCGGTTTTTTGCATATTTGGAATGCTTTCCAATGTATTAGTTCACACCTGAAGTGAATAAGCCGAATACGCCGTCTTTATGTAATAATATGATGATTTAGTACTTTCTGTCGTGCACGACAGAAAGTCAAAGCACGGTGTTCTATGGGGACAAAAACGATAGTCAGGCAAGTTCAAAACAAGGTTTGCTGTTTTCTTTTGTACTTGTTTGTCCAATAAATCTTCAGAACGGTCTTGGTAGGTGGTCTACAATCGATCCTGTGCAATTTGAGAGAAATTCGTATCCTAAAATAATCTCCTCCTGTCACTTTAACAATGAGGACAAAGCTGCCAAATGGAGGGCAATGGGATCTTAGCACATCGACAAAGACGCCCCTTTGAGAGCCAGCGTCTTCTAAGCGTATCTTCAAGAAGTGCTAGAAGAAACAGATCCAGTTAGCTGCGTTAAAGCGGCACTGGCACATTTTCACAAAATATAGACTGTCCCCCAGTCTCTGCTCTGTCTTTGGGTTTTTGAGTGCACTTGGTTAAGAGATAAATGCTAAACTAAAAATTTGAAGACTTTTCAACTTGCCACCCCCTGGACATGTTGGTCCTAATACCGCGCCTTCTATTATTATATCAACCAACTTTTCCACAGAACGCGAATTACACAGGGCTCCTGGAATTAGACAAATCGTGAGTAGCTCGCAGAGACTGTCCGAATCTGTAGGGAAACT
Source organism: Ophioderma brevispina (assembly GCA_023653785.1). Taxonomy (NCBI): domain Eukaryota; kingdom Metazoa; phylum Echinodermata; class Ophiuroidea; order Amphilepidida; family Ophiodermatidae; genus Ophioderma; species Ophioderma brevispina. Next base: position 8,832 of record JAMKCH010087118.1, on the reverse strand, counting down.
GTCTCCAGCAGTATCGATTAACAAGTAACGTGACCGCATTTACCTTGCGCACATCTCGGTTAATTTTGAATGCTAATCCGAACTCAACAGGTGGTGTCAATGCACGCGACTTATACGTCTCATTTATTGATTACGCGACCGCAGCTAATTGAATAGCTCCTTAGTTTGACCATGGAGGTGCAGGTGGTTTGACCAAGATATGCTTTGGCAATGTATGAATTATGCATACCGATAACAATAAAATAAAGAAGACGGGGAAGTAAGCTGAGAAATCAGAAGTTGTCCCTGTGATTGTTTTCTTGTTTTTGTTTGTTTGTTTGTTGTTTGTTGGTTGTAGTATTTTCCTTATAATAATAATAATAATTGTCACTTATAAAGCGCTGCTAAAAAGTATCTAAGCGCTGTACATAATCACACAAACACACCAAAAAATACAGTTTCTTAATCTATAAATTAAATAAAATACAATATAAACTATATACACATAATGATTTTAACATTTCAATTATTAAAAAAGAAAGAAAGAGGTTCGGCATATTCAGGATGGGCTGACCATTCTGAAAATAAATAGGGCCTACTGCAGGTGCCACACAAACACAGGCTCTCCACTTGTGTCTATTCTTTCAGAAAACCTGAATATCTCCCAGCGCTATATAGGTGTCTGACGAAATCTTTCCCCAATTCATCTCAATTTCAATGTTACATCTAGCGCGTCCACTCAACTGACCCCTAAGTCATCCATTTCAAATGGGTCAGCTAGTAACTTATCATATAACCCGATTTTGCTTTGATTTCCATGTCATTTCCTTCCATATTGCTTTTATGTGAACATTCTGGCTATATACGTTTTGCTTTTATTTTGTGACTTCTTTTCAACTTTACTATTTTTAAATAACAAAATTTGCAACTCTTCCCAAAATAACAATTATTCCCCAGCATTTGCTGCTTGTTTTAAAATGAATAATTATACTCCAATCAGATAAACAACGTCCTCACCTGTTTGTGACGGGAGGCATCTCATCCGAAAAGAAAGCCATGTCCCTCCTGTACCCCTAACCACTGGACCGTGGTTAGGGGGAAGTCCACTTTTGAATGATGGGATGTTAAAAGTGTCCAAAAAGGTGAATTTTAGGGGCGTTAATTAGATCTACCAAAAAGTCTATTCTTTCGAAGTCCCGCACTCCCTCCTTCCCCCTCCTTACCATAGCTTGTGTAGCACGATTAACGGCTTGGTCAGCCCGCTGCGCCCGGTAAAAGCCGTCTCCCCCTCCCCCCTCCATCTAATTTTTCCTCCCCCGACCCCGAACATACAGACAGAGAGATCTGTTTTAGTAGTATAGATATCTGAGGATGCATGAGGCGTGAGTTTTTGAAATGCGAATAAATTTAGAATGGAGATCTTTATTCAATAGAGACAAACTATCAAAATAAAAATGCTTTTGTACCGTATAGTATTATAACCAATAAATGTACAGGATAAGGGTTTCCGGATATTTGATTGATAATAATAATAATACATAGCACTAGTCTAATACTATTATATTTTTAAGAGAGTTACAATAAAAATACATCATCATAAAGTCAAATAAAACATTAAACCGGGAAATCAGGATTTGAGAGGCCAAACACCACAACAAAAACTGCAAACTGGAAATTCCTTGTTTGTGTGTGTCGGGTTGATGCTGCCTGAGTATGGCACGCTCCACGTATCAAATCATGGCGAGTTTTCCCTCGCATGTCGAGTTTCATGCGCTGTATATCGAGTTTACCCCGCTATATGTCGAGTTTACAGCGCTGCCTATCCAGTTTGAACTCTATGTGCCGAGTTTCATAAATCATGTCCAGAATAAATCACGTTCAGAATAAATCATGCCGAGTTTTAAAAAATTGGACATGATTTTTTTCAACATGTGCAAACTGGACATGATTTTTTTCTCAACATGAGCAAACTCGACATGATTTTGAAACTCGGCATGATTTTTTTCTGGACATGAGGAAAACTGGACATGATTTATGTCAAACTCACCATATATAGAGCAAAACTCGATGTATAGAGGGCAAACTGGACAGATAGCGCTGTAAACTCGACATATAACGCTGCACACTCGACATATGGCGAGGAAAACTCGATACACTGCGCGTGAAACTCGACATGCGCGGGAAAACTCGCCATGATTTGATACGTGGAGCGTGCCATACCTGAGCCAAACCACAATGTGCGCGTGCGACAACCCCCAGGTGGTCGTCAACAGCCTGCGCAAAAAATAAGCCATCGCACTGATTGGTCTGGCTAAACATCTCTTACGCACATACGGCACGTCGAGATGACAGTGCGAGTATACCGGAACCATTTGTTTTGACTAATGTTTGTGGCGGAGTATTTTCCCCGACCTCGGGGGAGATTTGAGACGTTTTCACTACAGATTCGGAGGGTCCACGGATATGGGTTGAAGAGTCTAGTGTAATTTCAGTCGCTTAGCATTTTCATCACCGTGGACCCGAAGGAGGGTCTAACAAAATATAAAATTTCTTCAATTTGCTCTCAAATGATAGTCTAGGCCATTGGAAGAACAGAGATATATTTTACACATAAAAATAACATACCCCAAAACAGATAGGGACGTTGATATGAGGATAAAGCCATCCAGATAATTTGTAGGCCAACTTTTAAGTTTTCCATAACTTTAATCAACAAATGTGTATATTACATGAATATTTTGACCCCCACTCACTGATATTAAAACCACAAAGGTTATCAAACGGTGTACATAGCGTGGAAAACATGCATACGGCGCGCGTGTTCTTGTGTTAATTTTCGTCGTCTGCCGAATTTAACGTCGCCGGCGACGTTAGATTATAAAATCGTTCTGTTTACTCATAAAGAAGCTGATTTGGTCTTAATCATTTCGGGTGAGGGCTTTTGTATATAAAAGCCTTACAAACATGCAAAAATATCGATTTTGAAAAATCTTGAGGGCGCACTATATTTCAAATGTGCCAGTGTCTCTTTAAAGTCTTATTGTAAACTCATCGTTGGTGGAATGTATTTCCTTTACCATTTGCTTCGTATTGCGAATATTGCTTTGTCTAATATTCTTTGAGCTGTTAGCTGTTTACATCGTAAACTTGCCAAGATTCGATGCTGCATCATTCCTTCTAGCACATCGATAAAGACGTCCCTTCGAGAGTCAGCGTCTTGTAAGCGTATCTTCAAGAAGTGCTAGAAGAAACAGACCCAGTTAGCTGCCTGGCTGCATTTAATATACATCTGACTTTTTCCATGAAACACCCATCGAAATAAGCTATTTTGGGGTCACAGGCACTGCACGCACAAAACACTAATGCTCGATCTCAGCAAGGCATCGACTAAAATGCTTTGATCTCAAGTCACTTGAGGACCTTGCCATTCGGACAAAACCAAGTCAAACACTTACTTAATTAGAAATATTTCCCTTCAATTAATGTAGCGGTAGCATCGTCGCAGAAGAGGTGATGCTATTTAACATGGAATGTATAAATTACAAGATTTGAGAGGAAATTTAATTTTTAGAATTGCAAATTGTTGTACATGTATATCAGACGATAATGGCCAAGAAATCCGGAATTCTGACATTGACATCAGTGTAACACACAATCCAGAAACCTTCACAGAAAATTCTAAATGTATAATATGTAAGTAATACATGTTTTTCTAAGCCCAAAACAGTTGGAGTTCATGAAGCAACTCATCTCACTGCAAGAGTTTTTTTTTAATTATATGAATAACTAAATAATATGCACTTAAAGAGAGAGCACAAACAAGAAAATATATTCAAACATACCGAAACGAACAATCACTTCCACGTATTAAAAACATTTGGATGTTTCGAATGCATATATAATTTCGGATTTCCATTGTTTATTTTCCTCTAATGACTACTAAATGATGAGGTACTAACGAATCTTGTACCTGTCATGTAATAATTGACCGGCTGCCCTTCCTGACGCTATAATCCACTGTTTTGGCGGTGGGCCTAGCCGTTGGGCAATCACGTCCACCATTCAAGGCAGCATAATAGAAACAGTGTAGGATGGCCGCCATTAGCTTTCCAGAGCCGACACCCTTGTAGGTAGATTATCTTTTTAGTTCTACCATGGTAACCAGCTACCTTCCTCATCGGATATTCTTAGAAACCCGATGGGGTGACGGATTAGCCGCTGACAACTCGGCCCTGGGACAGATAGAACTAGTTACCAGGATACCAGTAGTATAGGCCTTAAAGGACTTCAGGTTACACAATTTAGACAATTAACGTGACAAAGCAATGGTATGTGGGTTACTGACAATATGCTTTTCAGCATCTTAAAAAAATGACATGCACATGGAACTGCGGCAGTGATGTCACTGCCGCCAGCTACCAGTAAAACTTCTTTCGGATTTCCACAAAGTGTTTTCAAATGAGTGGGAGTGACTGTATTGTGAATTTATTTCAGTATGCTTTAATATTTGTTTTCTTTGCTGAACTCCCTTTTTAGCGATGTCATTAGACCATTCATTATATAGGCCCACATTATATAGTCTTCGTCAAAATCTGCATGATTTATCTATATTGATTCATTTTAGGCTTTTACCACTTTGAAATAAGTTTGGCATAAGATCCGTCTGATGTTAATTTTAAAATCTGAATATGGCACCACATGCCTGATCGTCCGGAATTCGATCCAAAACGGGCGGTGACCGTCAAGATATACTAATTTTTACGTCGTCATTGTTTTAACATAATCTCGAAATCGTGAGAGAAAATAAGGGGTGGCTTCAAAAGTCAAACATCGGTTGCTCGCAGATTCCGTCCGGTTATTCCACGTTGGCCTGGTATATATTGTTCTAAACAATTAAACGAGATTTAACCGCCATGAACCGGCAGTCAACCGGCGGTTGAGGTTTTAAACCACTGCCTCGGCACTCCTTCTCCCCCCCCCCCCATTTGCAAAGGTTTGGTTACGGCACCTGAACTCGTATAGGAAAAAATGACCACCTCACACCTATCCTCTTCGGGACAAGTGGCCCATAAGGCTGCAAAAACGTCTCTCCAGTGCACCCGGTCTCTGGCTATTGGGTTTGAATGTCCGCCAGAGCAGATGCGAGGTATATAATATGCAGATCTGAAGCCAATTACAGCGCGCACTTTCCCCTTTGTAAGGTGAAACAGTCTGACGTCATGTCAATTCATAGCAGATAAGGACCACTGACCTCTACACATGGATAGCGGGCTGCCGCACAGTTGAATGCTCGCCGAGTGTCACTACAGGAAGTTGCTTTTCTACCTTGGTAATATGGCGGGAAACACCTGCTGGTGCACATATTCCACACAGATGTTCTATTGTTATACAAAATTCCTTTAACTTTGACAAGGTGTATGCATTGTATCCCCCCATATTACCAAGGTAGAAAAGGAACTTCCTGTTGTGACACTCGGCGACTCAGACCCGCTATCCATGTGTAGATGTCAGTTATAAGGATCTCCTTTTCACCTACCCTGCCCTGATAATCGGAGCATAAACGAGGTAATGTGTAGCCGTCAAATAATCGCAGCAAATACCTGCCCTAACGCAAGGCGTACCAGTACGTCTGAAATCATATCAATCACAGCAGATACAAGGTACTGCGCAGCGCAATAAGCCAATCACAATGCACATTTGTCCTGATGTGAGGTGAATACTCTGACGCCATCTTAATCTGAGCAGATTCAAGGTAATGTGCAGCCTCCAGACGATCACAGCACACATACATCCTGATGTAAGGTGAAACTGACGTCACATGATTATCACTGCAGACACGAAACACTGCTTAGCCTTTAATCCAATCACAGCGTATATCCTACCCTGATGTAAGGTGTAATAGTCTGACTTGACTATGTCAATCAGAGTAAGTGAGAAATACTGCGCGGTGAGCTTTGGACCTAGAGTAAGGCTCAACAATCTGAATTGAATTCTGGCCCTGCCAATTGCCTTCATTACCAAATTATTTTATAAACAATTTATTTTTGCAAATTTGTTGCTTTTGTTTTCGCGGGAAAAATTGTTGTGAATAAAAATCTTTAAAAGGATTCTATGGAGATTGATGAAATTCGATACATGTGGCAGTACAAAAGGTGGGTTTCATTTCACCCATTTAAGCGAAAATTTCTTCTTGCCAATTTACCTTACCTTAGGATTAACCATTACGTTGTAACCTGGCAGTGGGTCTTCGACTATCCAATCATGTAATACACTCTATCACTCTGGAGCCGAACTTATTTGTCTTATTTATCAATTTTCTTTTATCGTTGAGAATATGGTTTGAGTCTTATACTGCATTTCACGATAGTACTGATTTTAAGGTCGAAAAAGACATTTTTGTTAACTTACATTAACTACAATACATGTTCAAATATATTTCAAACCCAGAAAAAATAAACAAACAAACAAAAACAACAACGACAACGACAAGCAAAATAAATCCAAAACAGAAACACGAAACATTACAAAATTTGAAAATTTCTATCTGATCAATCTCTAAGCCAAAGCACAGTCTTTCCCTTCAGAATTATCTCTAACCAAAGTGTTACCCAATGGTTGTAAACACGATTGTAATTGTGTCTCTTCCTTTAAAATTTCAGCATCGATTGACATTTTGTCAAATAAGGAATCAGCGACATCTTAAAATTTGTCAATGTTAAATTTAGGGAATTTATGAACAGATTGGTCTGGCGAAATGAGTGAATGTGGTATATACAAGTTGATAGCGGAGACTGGCATTATCTTTAATTTTGACATTACACAGAGAGATTACGAGTACATGCATTTTCAAGCATTTGGGCAGTTTTAAATTAAAAGATGTCTTTTCCAAGTTCTCTTTCATATAGTGCATGGGGAAATGTAATTAATGTTTTGGTTTTTTTCATATACAATTTTGACACCAACGTTTTTCCCAATACAGAATTTCATGGAGAATCTGAAAATCATGGGTGTCATTTTTTTTTAAAATGTGTTCTTGGGTGTTTTATAAGGGGGCAAGATTTGTACAGGGGTAAACAATAAAAGTGTTTATATTGTTTTATACCAATTTATACCATTTGGTTGCTCATAAGGTTTCTAAAAAGGTATAGTTTGCCATATTTACGACCTATTGTTTTAGTACAATAGGCTCAAGAATTTTCAAGGTCATTATTTATAGAATGGTCCGATTTTGTTGAAACTGGTTTTAAATCGTTCATTGGGTTGTTGTACTAAATACGAAAATGTATATAGATTCTTTGTTTCACCTTTCAAAGTGAAAGTTTCAGATATGACTAGTGGTCTCCCATAGACCCTGTGGACCACGGCATTTGCCCTCTTAATTATCATCAAAACGTCATTGACAACGCGACCTGTACATTTTCGGCTTCTATACTGTACAGTAAGACGAACAATTTCACACTATTTTCAAAACAAACCGATGAATCTGACATTTTACCCCAGTGTGACCTTGAACTCATTTTGCCTTGTAACCCTTGTACTACAACCCTCAGGTAGGGCAAACAATACCTTTCTGTAATCCTTGAAAGGTACTGAACATGATGGTATACTTTAAAACACATTTTGCCCCTCTTATATTTTGACCCCTGTATAAACCTGCGCCCTAGAATACATCTAAGAACACATTTAAAAAATGACACCCATGATTTTTGGAATCCTCATACAATGTTGATTTAGAAAAACCTTGGTTGCAAGATTGTACATAAATTTTTCACAAAAATACAGTTCCACATGTACTATCATTCCAGTCTCGTACAAATGGATGAAACTTGATTTTGCTAGGTCATGCACCTTTTATTATGGTCTGTTTGTTGTGGTCATTGGTTTGACGCAACAGTGTACTCACTAAGGCTACAGACTGTCCCCAAAAAAACTATACAATCAAAGATTAATTTTTTGGCCAAAATATTAAGTTTATCTCAATTGGAGTTTTACTGATTCTTTTTTAGGAGTGTTCCAGCTTTCATGAGATTTTTAGTTGGTGTAATTTGGGGGTCTGGTTTAGGAGTTATGGCTTATTATCTTAGACAGTTGAAAACCTGTTGGGCCAGTTTTGGCTATCCTGATATCAACAAAGTTGCCACTGAAAATCAGCTTCAAGACATTCTTTATTGAAAATTAAAATAAAAAGGTATAAAGTGCTGCTTCTTGTGATATAACATAATTTATAACGTTATAATGTCGCATTTGCTAATAAATACACGTAGCATTGGGAAATTCAATTCCAAACAGTCTTGTTGTCTCAGCCTTGCTCAAGGTTTCAGCAGAATGTAGAACCATAAAACACCTTTGTTGAAAGTAAACTGAGACCTTTGAACACAACCATCCTTTCCTTTATTGTTCTTTGTTGAACACTGCTTTCTTCATCATATTCCTTCCTGGCATCTTGGAGGCAGTGGGGAATAGGGGACGGGTAAATTGTCCCTCCACATTAGAGCGTTGTCCACACATTTGTCCCTCAACAGACTTGTAGACTGTTACATTAGTTTCAGCAGTCAAATTCCCCAAATTTCAATGAATTTCATGATTAATGTCACCCTGAGAGTGAGTCCCTCATTTCACCCACAACATAATAATTTCTGGTGCTTTCACTGAAAAATAATATATTGATTAGTTCAATGCACGATAATACATTCACCCTGATCTGTACAATATTCTTTTGTTTGAAAAGGGTTTAATCCCACAATAGACTCACAATGATGATACACACCTTATACCTTTAGTTTCTTGAACCTTAAGGTGAAACTGGCCCAAGTGGTATTTTATCCTTTGTGTTCAACTGCCAATATCTCCGCT
>JAMKCH010087116.1:0-13298 GCA_023653785.1 Ophioderma brevispina | reverse complement strand
ACAGAAAGACCACTGCTCATTTAGAAATTTCACTACACATTTACACTTCAGGAAAAACAACTTATTTTTCAGTATTATTCTAATTGCTGAACTCAATTTTTTACCAAAATTATCTACCATAAGTAAAAAATAAAATGGTTAACTCCCGTACTGCTTCTGTAAATAATTTCCAACTTTTACAGAGACATGGAAATTCCGTATTTGTTGGGAATACGCCTTTGGTATAATTAAACGGTGCTGCAATTAAAGAGGGCGCTAGAAAAAGTGTAAAATATGGCAACACTCGTAGTCACTTGTCCTTTCTCCAAGTGTTTGAGATATATAATTGCTGTATCTGGATTAAAAACATTAGATAATTTCAAAACGGGGTACATTTCTGAATGATACTATGACTGAATACAAAGCCAGGTAACTTGATTACGAACAGTTTATGGTGCTTGAATTGCATTTTTGTGGCGGTAAGTTCTCTGGTATTATAAATGGCACCTATATTACCGAAGCTTAAGTGTTGCTTATATGTTATGTTTTCCTTTGCTCATTCAGGAAGGGAGCGTCGTGCTAGGATGGATTTCCCTGCAGCCAAGACGATCTTGAATATGATAAAGAATAAACCTGAGAAGAAGAGAGTGGGGATCACATCCAAGGGAGCACCAGTAAGAGGTAAATACAACCAAACAATGCTGGCCATCCATACACAGAGTCATTAAATTGTTTGACAAACCAGTGTGGTAGCATTAAATTTATCCCAGGGTCATAATTAGCTTGAATATCAATTCCTTGTTGTCAAGAGATGTCATATGTGGATGTTCCTAAGTGTATTTTGAAATATGCAAAAGTCAAAATACAATATAGGAAATTGGCAGTGACTCATCAGCAAAGTGGTGACACCCTCACCAATGAAAAGCATTTTATTTTTCAAAACAAAAATTTGAACAGCTATCTTTCAGCTTCTTTGAGGTCTTGACATAACACACACTGACTGAAAGTCAGTTACTGATGAAATTGGTATCATGACACAATATTTGGGTGCCTCAAAATCTCTCGTTGCACCTTTAAAGGCACTGACAACACAATTTTGACAAGTGATATAGTGGACAGATGCAAGAGCTTATATACCCCTGTAAATATAAGAAAAATCCATGGCTGGAATCTTACCCAATGGGCCTACGAAGGTCATTACTTGCATATTATAGCGCCCTCTATCATCCAAATCTTCATAGAAATTTGTGTAGGATTATATTTTAAAGAAATATCATGTTTACCCACATGCAAATTAGTAGTCAAAACTGTGTTGCTGTTAATATTATTTGATTTTATCTAGTTTTGTCATAATAAATGAGCCTTTCAAACAAGCTGTGTAGGGCAGTTTTTGATCAATCAGTGTCTAAGTTGATTTTAGATCTATTTTTCCAGTACAAATGCCTACTCTGTGAAACCTGCTTTGTCATTAATGTTCTGCATCTTAATTATTAAAGGTGCATGTTCCGATCGTCTTTGGGACCCCCCTGATTTACCCGGAAGTAGTATCGATTTTGATATCAGATGAAAGGTCGTATTTTTCTCATTGTCGTCCTGAAATTTGAGCACTCAAATCCATTTCATTCCCAAGATATAAACAAAAAACTGCCGTTTTAGTGGTTAACCATCAATATTAGCACAGTATTGAATAGGGCTTTGCAACATGGATTATTGCGTCTACAATCAAAACTGCAAGTTTGTTTCCCACGGTACTTGATGGGGTGTATGTGCAAGTGCCAGGCTCTCATATCAAGTAGAGAACACAATACACATAAATCGGAACAAGCACCTTTAACTCCCCCAAAAAAATTATACCCTACAATATGTACACTTTCACCAAACTTATTTTCTGCACATTTTTTCAGCTGGAGCAACCATCTTCAATGAATCAGGAGACAAAGTTGGCCAGGTAACAAGTGGATGCCCTTCCCCTTCCTTAAAGCAAAATGTCGCCATGGGTTACGTGCCGATAGGAGATTCAAAACCAGGTACCAGGCTGCTTCTTGAAGTGCGAGGAAAACGGCTACCGGGCACTGTGGCTAAAATGCCATTTGTACCACAAAATTATTATGTTGGCAATAAGGAGAGCAAAAAATGAGGTGGTTTTGCAATGTGGAAATTATGAGGTAGAGTTTGGACTTTAGGAATCCTTCAAAAGGGTTCAAAGGTCACAGTCCATTTGGTGTAATAAAGCTATATGGATCTGTGTACAATCTTTAAAGTCTTTTTATCATCACTCTATAGGGGGAATTTTATCATTTTAATGACAAACTACAAGCAATCTCAGCTATGATCAGCTTAGTGACAACTGACAATGCACTGAAATATAACATGATGGATAAGGTGCTTTTGAGAATATGTAATCAGTGGTGTTTTCTCATATTTGTAAATGTTTCGTTTACATTTTAATGTGTGTGTGCAAGGTGACATTCCGATATTGTTTCTTTTTACAAGCTATATTATCATTTCCCCAAAACATTTTGTATCATACATATCCAAAAATACATTGATTCAAAGTGGAGAGTACCAAAATCTTGTTTAATTTTGTTTTAAAGTGACAGGAGGTGATTTTTTTAGGATACAAATTTCTCTCAAATTTCACTGGATCGGTTGTAGACCACCTACCGAGAACGTTTAGAAGATTTATTGGACGAACAGGTGCAAAAGAAAACCGCAAACCTTGTTTTGAACTTGCCTGCTATCGTAATCGTTCCCCATAGGAAACCATGCTTTGACTTTCTGTCGTGCGCGACAGACATCATCTTATTACATAAAGATGGCGTATTCGGCTTATTCACTTCAGGTGTGATCTCATACATTGGTAAGCATTCCAAATATGTAAAAAACCGTGGTTTGAGAAAAATTGGGGGCGCTTCTTCCTGGAAATCTCCTCATGTCTCTTTAAACACCATGGAGATGAAGAAGTCAAGAAGAGGTGCAAACATCGAAACAATTAACAAACAAAAGGGCAATCAGAAATGCTGTTGGGAAGGTTAGGAAATGATGAATTAATGCTTGACAGTACACTGTGTTCACCTAGGTGTAATGCCCCAAAGCACACTGCATATAGTTGGTGTCCTAGTCAGTCATTACCAGGGATCCTAAATAAATTTGAATAGGCTACTCAATCAAGAGAGTGGATGCATACTGCATGAAATCTGTAGCTCATCGATCACCAGTCGTATGTGATGCTGTGTAATTTACGCTATGTCATCTCCGGTCAATACATCATACTGCATGAATTAGGAGTCTCTTAGGTAGCTCATCAAAATTGCCTCTGGGTGGTGCATTTATCTCAAAATTGTCTTAGGGCATTTGTACACAGTTTCACCCACCTGTTATTACTCTGAGCAAGTTTGGTCACCAGAGGTCAAAGCATTAAGGAGGAGGAGTTAAAGTAGAAACAGCAAGAAACACCCAACTCAATTGAGTCAATCCCACAATGCACCAGCCCTGCATTGTGGGATTGACTCAAAACACCCGGGGGGGGGGGGGTTTAGGGGTTATCATTTTGGCTAAATTAACTATTAACATTAAAACTGTTTTTCCTTGTCTTAATAATTGAGTTATAAACTCTTTTGGTAAATGTATAAATTGTAATTTTGAGCAAGTTGTTAAAGCTTGTGTATTTAATACACATGTATATTGTATAAGGTGTAGAATAACGAAAAAAAAATGTTTGGGTTGCTGTAAAAGGTAACTAAAGTGTTTGCCTGGTTACAAAAATTAAAAGTTTGTACTCCCAACCACATGGTTACAGAAATATAAACTTGTGAAATGGTCACAAGGTCAAATTTTAAATATAGTGACTGACTTTAAAATGGTTTAATTTTTTACAGGGATTACCACAAAATTAGTTGCCATTCTCTGTTAATGACAAACAAGGTCAATGCCATTGACCTCTATTGATCCATGAATTATAAAAATATGTTAGTGCAAAATATTTCTGTTGAGGTCTTTGAAGAAAGATGAAGAATTTGAGCTTAGTAGGTCGTCCGATAGGAAGACCCTTATGACAGCATGATTTGTGTGTCTGTCTGTCTGTGTGTCAAACTTTTGGTAGACACTTTGGGTTAAAATGTTGTCTAGAATTTTAGTGCAGTGATGGATCAAGTTCATACTTGGTATGCTTATACATTGATGTAAGGGGTCTCATTTGGGGTGTACACTTTTCGTTAAAATGTTTGTAGCATTTTAGTGCAATGATGGATCAAGTTCATATTTGGTATGCTTATACATTGGTGCAAGGGGTCTTATGTGGGGTCAAAGATGAGGTCAAAGGTCATTTAGAGTCAGTGGTATATACTTTTTGTTAAAATGTTGTCTAGCATTTTAGTGCAGTGATGTGGCATTTCTTTTTTTCAAAACACAGGTTGCATTTAAAAGCAGACTGTATTCGGGCAAAAGTGAGTAACTTGCTGTTTGTTTATGACGTTCCACCAGTTCTGCTTTTCGCTGTACACTGTTGAAACATAAGAAGTCATTCAAAATTTTATACATTCCTGTACACTTATTCGTCAACCACATAATCGGACGACCTATTTGGGACCGCTGTCCAAATTTTTAAAAAAGAAATCGGGAGTAATAATAATTATCTTATTGAGGTCAAGGTTCGATTAGGAATTTGAAGATGCCACAAATATCAGCTACTTTACATGATAAGAACGCGCATCCATCTGCCAGAAGGGAATAATTTAGTGTGACGTCACAATAGTTGCCTTTGGTTTGTTTTCTAACCTTTCCTGGGGGGCACTTGTATTTAAAGCTGGATATGATGCGTGAATAAGAAAATGCGTAAAAAGGGTCCCTTTTTTCCAACAGACGATGTACGCATGCACATTGATTAGGGTGTCAAAAACAGCAAAATATGGAAAAAAGGGTATGTTTTTTCTTAACCCTGAAATTGTGATGTACGCATCTAGGGTATGCAATACTGAAATTTAGCAGCAATCAAAATCATCAAAAAATACTGTAAAACATAGCAAGATAATATTAAAATGTGTTAAAGGTACAACGGGAGATTTTGAGGCACCCAAATGTTGTGTCATAATAGTAATTTTAAATAGATTAGACACTCGATAGATTTCTTACCTTGTATTATGCTACAGAAATGTCTTAGAAGAGATAAAAAAGATGATTTTGATTCGCATATATTTCAATGTAAAACATAGGCTGAATTTCATATTTGCTCCTATACGAAATTATAAATTGCAAAATTTTTGTACAAAAGAAACATTTCTCAGCTTAATCCTTTCAGATGCGGATATTTTTGATGGAAAGCTTTACATCAGGACAAAAATCAGAACTTTCCATTTTTAAGGGACACCTGGTATGTGAAATCTCATTGCACCTTTAATATGCCCTTATTAACACAAGTAATGCATTACTTGTTTAGGGTAGCAAAAAATGACAAAAATACTTGCTTAGGTAGCAAAAACAGCCAAAAATATGTGCTTAGGGTGTGTATTTTAGTCGGTGGAAATACTTGTTTGGGGTGCATTTTGTAAGTCCATGTTTCTCGCATCATACCGTATTGTTCCTAATAAACGCCCCGGGGGCGGTGCATTTTTCAAAAGGGAGGATGCTGTTTTCGCACCTCCTGAGGTCAAAGTTCCATACTAATTAATCTATTACAACTGTGCACAACAGCGATTATGATACGGATTACGACCGTCCTTGCCATTAAATCATGTGATTTAGGTAAGCTTAACTCATTTTCTTGAATTTTATCCAAAAATCGTAGGGGGGCGTTTATTAGAGCAGGGGCATTTATTAGGAACAACACGGTATCCACCTTTGAATACAAGTGTCCCCCCGGGCTTTCATTTGAAAAGTATATTGTGATCCAATTTTTAATTTGGAGATAATAAGATTGAAGATGAAGCAAATTATATTTTACATCATTGCCAAGAATACAAAACTTTGTGCAAGTTTAGGCTTTTTTCGTTTTTACAATTCATGTTATGTACATAATGTAATGAAAGGGAAACTGCAATTTTAAAAACATGATCATGGGTTCCACAGCAATTGTTTTCAGCTTATTGATAAGAAACAAATCCATTATGAAATATGATTGTTTATATTCTATTTGTGATGAAAGATTAAATAAAACGATATATTTCATTTACCTCTAGTGTACCTTGCCTTTAAAGAATAAAGTCAGAAAATGATTGAAATCATTATTAGAGCGTGTGTGGTCCAGTGGAAAAGTGCAGGACTCGTGATCATTAGGGCAAGATACTTAATCTCAATTGCCTCGCCGACCCAAGCGAAATCTGGGGAACTGTCATGTGATGGGGGATATTACAATCTAAGTGCTGATAGGGATGTGCGCTTGGCCAGCAGCCACCTAGATGAAGCGAAATGATTCTGATGATTTCCTAATGGCGGCGTAATAATAATAGGCAACAGTGCTTGGAGACTGTTTACAGTGATAAAGCGCTATATAAAAACTATTATTATTAGACATATTTCTAAAATATTCTTTAACTTTTGTGTTCTAATTGACAGCACCTACAATTACTTGGTAATTACTTGGTAACTCCCTAAGCACTGAAGTGTCATGAAACTAAATGATGAAATTATTATAGTAGATTTCAAATTAAGTGAGAGTTCTTGCATATTGATAAGAGTGTTCAATCCCCGACCATGTGAAGACTAGGCCTTTGTTGCCATTACAAAAAATTTTGGCCATGGTGCAAAGTTCCTGCATAGAATATGCTTACTGGAAACAACATTAAATGAAATAATTGCTTGTGTTTTCATCCTGATGCTTCAATTGAAATACCCAAGCTATCTTTGATGAGATATGTATTTGAGGTCAGCATTTATTTACTAGCTACATTACTATATATTGTATGAGTATCAAACCTTTTTACCTGCGGCCATTAAAATAATTCCTCTTGCCTCTCAAGGTGAATGGACAGACCTAAAACTTTTTTAAAGAGGGCTCACTTATTTGAAATCTACTATAGGCAATTTCTGTGTCACTTTTTGAACAGCTGTACCCCAATATCCCCAGACTACCAAAACAAATTTCTACAAAAAAGACAATCTGGAACAATACTTTCCAGGCAGAAATCCTTCGGAAATGCCAATGCAATGTTCTGAAAGATTACTGTATTGGCATGTGCCAACTTCAAGTGATTTTGGTTTATTGGTCAATTGAAAATGTCTTTGGAAAGATACAAGCAAACAAAATTAAATGGAAAGTATTTGAAAGCCTGCTCTTTATTCCTTCAAATGATATGGATTAGGTGACGTGTGATATCAATGCCAGGCTATGAACAAAGCATTGCCCGACAGTAAGCAGGGCTTGTGCTTTTAAAATTTGTCGCATACATGTATGATAAGGCTATTGAATGCTGTAGCTGTATGGGCATATTCTTCATACCTCTAACATGTCAATAGACCAGGTGCTAACTTGTGTTTATAAACATTGATCACATTATCTATAGTGGTTACGAGCTCATTACAAAATTTTATATTAAAAAAAAAATCTGAACCTTTTTTGTTGACAGTGTGTACAGTAAGAAAGTATGTGCAATTTTGATGACCTGTTTGGCAAAATCATTGTAAAATTTGAATCCATTATGGTATAACTCAAATTGAAAATATATGCCCAAAATGTTAAAAGAACTAAATAGAAGATGGGGAAACACAGTGCAATTACTTGTGTGGGCATGCAGTACATGGCACCTAATTTATAAATGTTGAGTTATGACCTGCATATATAACATTTTACTGCACAGGTACTTGGGGTTTTAGAGTTCCGAGTTGAAGCTGGCTACTACCATAAAGAAACTTGCCAGTGTAGTTGAGTTTCCATCAAAGCAATGTGATCAAGTTGTCAGAGAGCATATTTTGTAACTAAATAATTCAAATGCAATGCTGCTTTCCATATTCTAAAGATCAAGACAACTTTGACAAACTTATACATTTCACAATTTTCAGTTTAAATATGGATAAAATGTATCCCAAATTTATTTAAATATATAAATACAGTTGATTAACAGGTGACACAAAATTTAATATACAATAACTTGAAATGCAACACAGTTGGCACCATGTAATAAGTACTCCAAATCACTTGAGTCAGTAAATTTGTCACATAATTGAGCTACATGTTGCAGACCTTGTCCACAACCTGTAGGGCAGGACCACAAGTGAATTAGCACATAGGGCAGCCATCTTTTGATATCTTCCTTAGACTCAATTTTCACTAAATATTTTCTCCATTCAAAATGAAAACTATGATTGAGAAGAGGCTCACACCAGCAATGTAATGATTACATAGCCTACACCAGCACACTAAATACAAGCAGATGGTTATGTTACATATAATTTATATAGTGCTGTTTCCACAGATAAAAACATTTTACAATAAATAAAAATATTACAATATTCAAACAGGTGAGTCTTAAGTGATGGGGCATTGGGAAGCAAATCCCAGAGGCATGGACCATACACAGAGAACTTCCTATGATCACCAGAAGTTCTTTTGGTTTTTGAAATATTGAGTCTGGTTGTATCTCTAGAGGAACAGATTACCTTTGTTACAATCCAGGGTGTTGTGAAATGAGATTAATTTGGACAAATAGGCAGGTGTAAAGTTATTTATGCACTGAAATATCAAAACTAGGACTTTGAAATTTACATGCTACTTGACAAGAAGCCAGTGAAGACAGGCATGATAGGGTGATACATGTATATGATCGTGACTACGTCTTCAAAATATCAAGCGGGCCGCTTTGTTTTGAATGTGTTGGATATTTGTTTTAGTTGTGCTTCGGTGATTCCAGCAAGCAGTTACTTTCCACAAGGCAGGAGCACACAAGAGCTCAGACAACATTCTACCTTTGTGGGCTTAGTAAGGAACAATTAATGTGGAATTACCCTTTTGAAGGCTAAAAATAAAAACTACAAATTAAAATGGAAGGGAATAATTTTATATTGCTTTTGTTTGACAACACTTTCAAAATTATGGTCAAAAATTCAACTTCGCAAATTGAAATTTCTTATGATAATTATGTACTTTATTGATTTCTCAGGCTGTGATATTTAATTTTTTTCCACTTAAAAAATTCACATCTCAAAAACAAATTAACTTATTGCCAGTAATTCTAAGTATGTATACCAAAATGTCAGTGCCCAAATGTTTTCCTGGGGTGCTATGCTGTTGCATGCTAAGCATTTTTACCTGGACATGTGCAGCTGACATTTTCCCTTATTTTAAGTGCTTATGTTCCATGTATAACATAATTAAAAGTATATTAAAAATCTAGACACATGATTGCAACTATGGGCAGAAAATATCGGAGCTCAAGTCACAACCAAAAAATAAGGAAGAAGCAGATGATCAACAGAACTAAAAGTTGTGAGAACAGAAAGCAATCTAGATATTCAAAAACAAAACTTCAAGCTGATCAAGCAAAGAAGTATATTTTGAATCTATCAGATTACTCACTGAGCGACTTAGAATATATTGCGCTTACTAGAGGTTTAAATTTCATACAGACTCCAGACAACCCAAACATAAAACCTTGGAGTCCTGTGATTCCTGAACCATGCGTATAAGATATTATGCTGCAACAAGAAAATGGCAAGAGAGACATCCATTTCATAATCAATCAAAATGGACCCCAGGTCCAACAGAATGTAATGCTCTAGAGAATTTCTTGGAAGGCATGAGAACGGACTAACCAGTTCCGATCAAAAATGTCAAACCAAATCTATCTATTGCTGAAATAAAAGCCATCAAGGATTTGCGAAATAATCCTGATCATATTGAAAAATATGTATCATGTCCAAACAAGATTATGTTAGTGAGGTCTCCGTCAACTAGATGACAGGGGGTTCTTATATGAAGTTAGATAATGATATGACACCAGAGACATGCAACTTGATCAGTGACGTTATTGAGGAGATGTACAACGCACATGGCATTGACAAAGCCACCTCAGAATACCTGAGTCTTGAAAAAAGAACAACATTTTCATGCTTCCAAAGGTCCACAAAAACCTAAAGTCGACTATAAATTCATAGGTCGCCCGGTTGTTTCAGGTTGTGGTGGTCCATTAAATAGAATCTCAGGGTTCTTAGATCACTATCTACTGCCCATTGTCCAGATACAACGTACATATCTTAAGAACCAATCAGCATTGAATCAAGAATAACTGCATCCAATCATCGACAAATCGACTAGACAAAATTTGCTGATTGGCTAAAAAGGAAACGGAACTGTTCTCGCTAGGATTCAGTATATAAACAAAAAACGCAAACGATGAATGCATCATGTTCCACATTTCTCATAAACGAGCTGTACCTATTGTGATAATGGAAGCTGCAAATTACAACAAAGACGTAGAGATGACCAATGATTCTCAAAACATAATTCCCGACTCTCAGCCAAGTAATGGACAGAAAGACATTTCATGCGGCGAGGTTCCCAAACCGTGACCCCTGGATTTGAAGGTTGAAAAATATCTCAAATCTAGGGTGGAATGTCTGAACCCCATAATGGCTAAGTTGGCAAATATGAAGAGGAGAATCAAAGATTGTGCTAGAGCCAATGAGGGGTGCATCGTTGCGGAACTTCCAAAGCTAAAGAGGCGTCTCCCCCAACTTCCACATGGGATGGAGTATCTACCAAGCTTTCTGCAGAAGTCAGAGGCTCTTCAAACCAAGCATCACCATGCCTTTCTCGATCTATATCTGACCGAGATTCAAGATGTTCTTATACCTAGTATAGAAGCGTCTATCTTGGCAGAGATGGAACGAGTTAGGGCTGAGATACGATCAAACGAGACCTCTTTTCCTGCACCGGACACTGTAAATGCCTTCTATGAGTCTCTTGCAGTGTCTTAGTGGAAAAATAGGCATGCTTGTTTGGAGAAGAGTAGAAAAACATCACAGGCGAAGTTCGAGAAGATGCAGGCCATGAGGAAACTCAAAGCCAGCTCTTAAGCTAAGGAAGGTAAGGTGCCTGATGAAGTTGGACGAAGCACCTGCCGTAAAAAAGCGGTCTGCCGAGTTCGATGCAGTGAAATCTAATGCAGCTCGCCATGACTTTCGCCGCAACCATAGAGGTGCATGCCGAGGTCGCGGCCACCATCATAGAAACGACCGTAGACGGTACTCAAACTACAGAGACTATGACAGACATCACCCTCCTCCTCCATCACCACCAAGATGTGACTGTCACGAGTGCAACACCACCAGGTGCTGTGAGCAAGTACAGCACCAGCATCATGATTATAGGCATTAAAAATACGCCAAAACAGCTCTTTTCAAAGCCACCATTTCTTCCAAACTAATAAAATATAGAACAGAATTCCCCTCAAGATTCATTTATTTATACCATGAATCTCCCACAAATATTATAATAACAATAATAATAAATCTAAAATAAAATTATAGATTATACATGCATGTTTTATCTTTATCACCATAGGTTTAGGCCTGCAATTACTGAATTTTCAAGAATCCGACCATTTACTGGGGGAGAGGGGTTGATATGCGCTACTGGTCTCCTGCCCCCATCTTTGTTCAGAATACACATCCATATTTTATTTTTCTAAAAACGAATAAAATTCATCCTCTAAGAAGAATTAAA
Organism: Ophioderma brevispina; assembly: GCA_023653785.1. NCBI lineage: Eukaryota > Metazoa > Echinodermata > Ophiuroidea > Amphilepidida > Ophiodermatidae > Ophioderma > Ophioderma brevispina. The sequence goes on along the minus strand of JAMKCH010087116.1, from coordinate 1,666 downwards.
ATGTGACATAAATGTAAAGGTTTAAAATATATAAAACAAATCTTATTATGGTTCTACACGTGTATATAGGATTACTGTATTTTGCGAAACGAAACGCCCATTGGATTACACGCTTTATTCCGTCATGCATGCATAATGTGCATAACGGAATAAAGCGTGTAATCCAATGGAGTTGTTTCATTTCGCAAAATACAGTAAGCCGTGTATATACACCACACAATAAGAATTCAACAAGCATGTTTTTAACAAGATTATGCCATGATATTTATATGAGATGGGTTAAAGGAAAGCAGGTTTAGACCAGTACCCACCATATTCTTAATATAATATCTGTTGTATGCTAAGCATTAGTTTTAACCTGGACATGTGCAGCTGACATTTTTCCTTATTTTAAGTGCTGATGTTCCATGTATAATATGGAAGAGAGATGAGGGGGGGGGGAAGAACTCAAATGAGAGGAGAGTGACAGAGAAAATGAGAATGGGAACCCAAGAGGCACTCAACGTTAATTTGTGTATGGAACTGATCAAATGTGGTGGAGCTGAAAAATTTAATTTTCCTCAATTTTGGGCTATTTAGCTAATTTTGGGTGAGTATGGGAGTAAAGTATTGGTCTGTCTCTAGGACTGGAATACACTCATACAGGGGTCAAAAGAACTGTAGAAAAGCAGTACTAGTCTTGACTGGTGCATACCTGTATCGGGTTATTATTATAAACGTCACCTCAAAAAAACAAAACAAAACAGATGAAGAGAGATGCAAAGAGGTAAGTAATTAACAAACAAAAGGGGTGCAGGAATGCTGTTGGAAAGGTTACGAAATAAGGAATTGATGCCTACAACATAAAGCAGAGGGCAAAAACCTGCCAAGTGCCAACAATTCAAGAAAGGAATTGTGCCACCAAGGGCAACATTGTTTGCGGTCAAAAGTTTACATCCACCCTAATGTAATCATCTTGTCCAATTTTGTTTTAAGGACCATGGAGATGAAGAGGTGCAAGCATTGAAATAATTAACAAAAGGGCAATCAGAAATGCTTTTGGAAAGATTTTTGTTTGCAGTGTAAATTTTATCCTAAATGATTAACCTATAAATAATAGCATGCTTGAAAACAAAATTATTATTTTGTTATTTAGTGATGTTTCCTTTTTTACTAATATCTCATTTTCTTACAAATGTAAAGAGTAAATATGGTCATTGTGGGGGGGGGGGGGGGATTTAGACAGAAACCCCCATTTTTTATTTTTTAAATGTTATCTCTGTAATGAAAACACTATCAAAAGAAATTGTATGGGCAAATGCCATCTCACTCCAAATCCCTCATTGCAATTCACTTTCTACATTGGGTTGTCATTTCTGTAACCAAATACAAGGTAAGAAATCTATTTCATGTCTAATATATGTATGAAATTGCTGCATGACAGAAGCAGGGTGAAATTGTTGCACCTCTAACAATTTTGAGGAAACATGAAATATCGAAACGATGTCAACAATATACATGATAAACAAGGCGAACTCGTATTTACGCGATGCGTAAAATATGTCCCCGCCGAATGTTGCGATCACTAACATGTGATAAATGCAACTTCAATACCCTACCCTCCCCAATACCCTGCAACACTCCACTCCCTCCCCAACACCCCACAAAACCCCACGCCCTCCCCAAC
>JAMKCH010087115.1:7237-17670 GCA_023653785.1 Ophioderma brevispina | reverse complement strand
TTAAGTAGTCAGCCTAATCATTTTGCCATTCCAAGATTATTAAAATGTGTACACACAAACTTAATTTTATTGCAATTCTCCTGATGTAACGGACGTTACACAGATTAACATGTCCTCCAATGCAGTCTGGTTTCACATAAATTGGAATATTTGCCAAGATGCCGAGGTAACCAAAATGAAATTAATTTTAAGAAAAAAATAAAAACAATCAAAGTTAATCCCAAGCTGATCTATGAAAGTAAAAGAGGGGAAAAAAGATATTAAGTATAAATTGGGGGAACCTCCCCATGGAGTTTAAAATTTCATTGCATCGGTCCTTCTGAATCAATTTTTAATCAACTCCATTGGCTAACAAAAGAGCAATCAAGAAGCGATGAAGAAAGCGAGCCAGTAAATCGTCAAGCAATTAACCACGACAGAGCCAAGGGAACAGCGCTTGACCAAGCGATATTGCTGACCACATCTCCTAATTAAAAATGTATGTGATGGCGTTCTAATTTGCAAAAATACGGCAGTGCAGTTTATCTCACATAGAGCCACCTGGTCCACAATAACAGCAAATAATTTGGGCCAATTCCTCATGCTTATTTCCCTCTTCTAACCTCCTCCTCCTCTGACCTAAATTTTTACTCTTCATCCAAAATTTATCACCAGAAGTTCAATAGAAATTTCCTCTTGATCAGGAAAAGGGTATTATAATTTGGCCAGTAAGGAGGCTCCATCTTCATCAGTTGAAGAATGTTGTCTAGGGTAAGCCCTCTCAACCCTGGTAGATTCTGCTAAGGTTATGACACACAAGTCAGTGGCTTTTGAGATGGCTTCCCAAATTGGGGAAGCCATCCCAAAACCACTGACCTAAGACTAGGCAGGGGGTAGGACATGATCTGCTTGATTTGGGCATTGGGGATTTCCAAACGGTAATTTGCTATGTGCATTACAATGGCAGTCTCTGTCTCAGTGACATTACAAAATCAGATCTTAAACCTTCATTCAAAAGATCTTAGTAATATCATGATAATTTAAGAAAAAATTATTGACGTCAAAATCTGTCGAGGTTAGTGGATTAACCTCACTGCAAAACAGTGATTTCCAATAACGGTCATTTAGATTTAAATATTTGTGACCATTCGATATGCATAAGAGCGCCCTCCTACCATTAAGTCTTTGAATAAGACTAGCACTCGTGTTACGCCAGAAGTTGATGTCGTTCTGTTGCTGTTAGGTCGGCATGTCCTACCCCCCAGACTAGGCTTGATTGGACTTAACTTGAATGCTTTTTCCATGCCGATTCCAAAGGGAAAGTTAAATCTCTGAGCATCTATAGTTGGGATTGGGGAAACTGGTCTAATTTTCTGACGAATTTTCACAAATATTTTGAAAAAGCAACCGATTTCTCCACCAAGATTGGCATTAAAAGCAGCCACTCAGATACCAGATGGTTGAAAATGAAACCCGCATTGGCAATACATCGCTCTATGGTCATTTGTATTGAGAGCAAAACCACTTATAGTTTTTGCAGGCATGAGTCTCTTTTTTTAATTTTTCCCTCTTGTCTCTATTTTCCCATCTGATATTATCCCTATAAACATGTTCCACTGTTTATCACTAAAATCCCCCTCCCTTCTCTTCCTAAATGTCAAGATACGACTCCGCAATACAGCATCAATCCGACCGCAACCAACGTTGTCATTGCCGTCACAGATTTGGACACAATCCAAACTTCTATCCATCAGTATGCGTGTAATGTGTTCTTTACAGTGAAATCCCTCTGTATTATGAGAGATAGAGTGTTTGTGTTACACGGTGCTTAATATCGTGCATCTATCTATCTATTTCACATATGATTTCATATCAGGCCATACTGACAAAAAGTCTTGTTTCTTGGATAGAGAAGAGAGTTTCCACTTACGCAGATTTTGCCATTTACGATGCAATTATGATTATAGGCATGCATTCAATCATCCTACTTACTCGCTTTCTAAATTTATCTTCGAAGTATCAACATATTTTGTTCTTGGTGTTAGTCCATCTAGCCTTGGTAAATTCTCTTAAAGGGGCATTTTATGATCCACAGCCTCGTCCCCCGACTTACCTAAAAAAGTTGAGATTTCTATATCATTTGAACCGTTAACATTAGTAATCCATGCGTACCTAATCTTACGTGCAAATTCGGTCGTATCTGTAAGAAATTTACAATTTGGTATTTTCTGTCCGTAAACGAACAGAAATTATAGCATAATGGCCTATGGAACCGTGGGGAACAAGCATTTGCTCATAACACAAAACCGCAAGGTCGGGATCAACTAAAAAGTTGTGAATAAGCTTTTCTCAAGGATATCTAGTGAACAATGAATAAGACAGAGGGTGCTAGAATCACGAAATGCACCTTTAAGTCATCAGTGGCATTTGTCATTTGAGAAGCCATCTCAAAGACCACTACACTAAGACCAAGCTTGTTTGGACTCATTGAATGCATTCTTCATGCTGATTCCAATGCAAATGTCCTCTACAAAAGCAATTTATAAATGGAGACTTAATTGTAAACAAATTTGACCTCTAGATGACCTTTGACTGCAGAAAACCTCATTTTGATTTTTTAAAATGTTTTCCTGATGCATGACTATTTTACCAGGTCTAAGCTGAATTGGACAAACTTGAAAAAAATATGCAAATGAGTTTATTATCAAAAATGATGAATATGAAATTAAGTCAAATGATAGAGCTCAACATGCTCTATCACTGTACAAGTGGCCAGGTTAACATTTTTTCCACACAGACACACATACATACCACCAAAATATATATGCCAACCAACATGCAGATGACACAAAAGATTAAGAACATTTTTTTTTATGTGGGAAAAGTACTTTCACCTACACCTACAGTTCATCAATTTTTCATAGCGATTAATATCAGATCAATCAAAAAGGACATCACATTCAAGTGTTCCTTTTCATACTATTCGAAATGAAGATAAATACAATAAATTCTCATATTCTTAGGATTTAAAAGAAAATAAAGCTTTTGTAAAATGAAGAGTTATTTGTTACAGGCTGTTTTTCACTAGTCATCAACCATTCAATGGGAATTAACTGTTTTCTATTATTTGTTTCCAATATTTAAAGGGTCACATCACAAAATCAGAATTGTGAATAGTCATAAATATAAAACCAATAAAGAGTCTGAAACATTACAATAACCAAATATAATACCCGCATGATATAAATTCACAAGCATAGTTCCAACCAATAAAATTTAAGTCTGAAAGAAAAATAGCTTATAAGAACAAAAACAAAGCTAGAAATATAATCTTAATTGTATGGAAAGCAATACCAGCAAAATTACAATTCCTAAATCAAAACCATGCTCATTATCATTTGGGCCACATTATGCATCCAACAAGACATTAGCATACGGTGTCCACAGCCCCCTGGCAGTGACTGACACAAACCATACATAATGCATTCCCTTGTCAATCAGACTCAAGCCCTTAATTCTAAGCTTATAATCCCACTTCAATGTTTCCTCGATCAATCTTACATTACGAGGCCGGCCGATAAATCCCAGAAAAAGGGAAGCATTAATCGCGTCCTAACATGCGGGCTCCCCATTCAATGACCTCTGTAATGCGATAGCCTTAAGAGAGCTAGCCGAGTGGTCGTTACAGACTGGTGGTCTTGTAATCGCGCTGACCTCATCTTAATTTATCCCTCCGCTCCTTCACCGGTACACCATAGGAGACGATGACATGAAGTGGTTGACCGATGGACAGAGATGGTTAATTTCCATCATGGGAATTGGATGAATTTATCTGATAAAATCCAATTGGTGTCTGCCGGTGGTGAGTTGCAATGTATTTACAAATGTGCTCAAATATCCCCAAGTCACATTTTCTTGAAGAAACAAGAAAACCCATTACAAGGGAAATTTCAATTATCCAGTTACACCAATTTTAAAGAGAAAAATAGGGAATATTCCATATTACATAGCACTTCTGCTTTTAATACACACATTCAAATTATGCAATACAGAATATTTTCTCAAAAACTAATATTTTGTGCCTATAGAATAAATTTGATAATATTTTACTGCTCACATCATCAACATTTTTCCTCTAATTTAATTTGATAGACATTGAGTCATTATACAGCATACTGAAAGTAATTAATGTCATACAATACATGTGCAATGCATGAAAAAACTTTCTGGCCATCTGTGCACAATTAATGTAACAAAAACAGCTTATTAACTATGTCCTAATTTTCTTTCCAATAATTTCCCAGTAAGACCCATTTTTGACAGCAAAAGTTAGTTTATCATACAGCATACTGAAAGTAATTAATGTCATACAATAAATATGCTAGGCATGAAAAAGTCTTTCTGGCCACCTGTGTAAAATTAATTTAACAAAACTTATTAACTATGTCCTAATTTTCTTTCCATTAATTTTGCAGTATGACCCATTTTTTACAGCAAAAATGAGTTTATATTTCAAAGGATTATTGTAAAATTTGGTGAATTGTGAATTTGGTACATATGTGAATTCTTGCCATTCCATGATTTCTATCACATTACCATACTTTTTAAAAATCACAGTGAATTTGGGGGACATAATAGTTCACTTTGGAAACCTCATTAGTGTTTTTTGTTTTGTCACAAAAGATAATTCATGAACAATCATCTCACATTGAATCAATTATTTTTACAAGTATCTTACCTTGCAGACCATTGAAATTTATTATATTTTTACTATTTATATTGATTACGGATCCAAAATATTTTTTATCCATAATGGACTGGTTGAAAGCACAAATACAAAACACTATGAATGTGTTAACTACTGCAAAAATCACATAAAATTAAATCCTATGTAAAAATATCCCACAACAGATGATTTGCAAGAGTCAACTGTCCCCCTAATTTAAAAGAATCAACTGTCCCCTCATTTCCCCCCCCCCCCCATTTAACAAATCCAAAGCACCCATGTGGAAGTTTGTGGCAAAGTCTTCCATGGGGGAGTTTGGATTGCAAGTGGAACAGCCAATTCCAGGTAACTGTATTTAAAATCTTCACTTCCTCTATGGAAGACTCAAATCTTTTGCATAGGGAGTATAGATTTAAAAAGGTAGCTCACTCCATTACTTCAATTATACCCCATACCGCTTGGTGGAAGATTTAAATAAAATGTTCCATGGGGAGTATGCTAAAAGCTAATTTTGGGTCATGCAGAAAATCGCATGCCTGAAAAAAGTGTGAAGCGACCACCCCCATATTCAACATGACTGTCACTGAAGAGCATACACACAAAAAACAGCCTCCCCAAAATGCCCCGGCAACCAGCATGAGAGGCAGCCAAGAGAACTCCACCCAAAAATAGTCAAAGGCCAAATGGACATTCAAAGCCCCCAAACGCAAACATGTATCAAAAATGTAAAGATGACAAAGAAGTTGAAGATCTTTGCATTCTTGTCCCCAGAGGGCCCTTGACCAACACAAACAAATGTGGTGGTGCTCCACAGCCAAGGAAATTAAACGTGGAGCTGGCAAGAGAGCAAGTACATTACCTACCAGTGTAACACCGCAATGCCATTACTAGACACAACAGGTCACTGCCCATCTCAACAATACCACAAATAATACGAACGATTATTCATCATAACGTACAAGGGCCCAATTCACAACACTCCACTTGATCTCATCACAACCACACGAATTCTATGTCTAAGCATCCAGTTTCAAAGCTAACTCCCTCATGCGAGCGGAGTCCACCTCAAACAACCAAAAACCATCCGCACAGGCTTAGGACTTCACATTCTCTTTCACTAAGCGCCTCTGACTCGATCAAACAGCTCTAAGACCAACTCCCTCATATGAGCAGAATCTGCCTCAAACACAACCCAAACCATATGGAAAAATGAGTCCTGACGCTACTACTACTGCCATTTTCCCCCAAAAACCACCTACAGCCTGTCCAAACATCAAAGGGCCCACACTGACCAGAACTGTGTAAAGTCATGCTAGTGACATCACTCCAGCCCGCCAGGGTACCCGCCGCCCTGCCTGCCCTACACTCATTCTGGCCAAGCTACACCCCCGAAGAGCCCAGCACCTTCAGGGGCGCCCCCACCCTACCCAGAATTTTGCATTGGGTGGGAGGGAGGGAAATTTTCACACGTCACACTGGTCTTGCTCTCTGCCAAAAATGCGAAGGCTGTCACCTTCCCGCCAGAAACCAAAACAATGCGATCGGGAAGCCTCATTGGCTGTAAGGTGCTGACGTCACCTTGTGCCACCACAGCGACTGGCACTCAAGGCCGACGATGCTGAAAAGGGCAGACACGAAGGACAATTTGTGAGGCTTCCTGACCCCACCCCCAACCCACAAAGGGGGAGACCAAAACACGCCAGGAGCGGGCCCCGTGTGGACAAAATCACCTTTGGCCAGACAAGCTGGCAAAAGTTGTACATATTTGAAGTGACAATGTGAATAATGTGATATTTTTTTTCTTCAACATGAAAAAAAATATAGGCTATAAATACATTTATCTTTTGCTATCTTCAGTAGATAACCCTTTTTATGAAATTTTATTCAAAAGGGAAAGCCCCGATTGAAATCAAACCATGGACTCTTCTGTATCGTACATATCTATAAATATTCATGGCACACTAATGCAAATTTGAGTTCCCCCCAGAAAGAAACATCTGCATGGTAACCTTTAAATGTTATACAAAGTTTATCTCTATTCCTCATCAGAGTTGACAATGGATAGCTCTACCCAAATCTAGCAAATGAATTCTTTGATTTGTGCAGAATTTCTCTTTCTTTCCTTCTCTCCCTCTCTCCCTTTTTCTTTTGTTACAGAAGAGATAAGATAAATTGATGGACAAATGAAAAGCAAAATTGGACCCTCGATATCAGGGTTTCTTTTCTCCTAATGCTCATTACAGGGTAATTTTGTGACATCAACAAAAGAAATGACAGAGAACGACCCTTGCCATTTGCACTTACTGAATTATTACTTCAAAAGCCTTTCTACTGTTCAAGCAGCTGTTGACATTCGGTACAAATATCTATCTAGCTCTTCATCAAAGTTCTGTCAATTTTCTTTTCAGTATTACTATGGAAAATTTCTCATCAGGATCAAAAGGAAAGTTTTTATCTATCAACAAATAGCGTGACTGATATTTTTTTTCTATTGCATTTGTGGCTGCTAACCAGTTAGCGAGAGAGCAAGCCAATTAAAGACACTATCAGTGATCCACCCAAAGGAGTCAAAATATTTTAAATTTACAGGGATAGCTTAAAATTGAAGAATAAGCCTGTAGAATTCTTGTATTTTTTTTCAAAATGAAAAAATGATAGAAAAGGAAATAAACAGCAGTGTCAAAAGATATGAATTTCAATTCAAATATGTGTTGTAGTAAGTGTCCGTATGGATAGTAATGACTAAAATATCTGATTTGGTCCTTATTAGGTCACTTTTGGTCCTATAACTTGTGAGGTATGTTACCTAAAACCTGTTATGAACATGCAAAAATCTGGTTTTTATCATTTTGTTATTTTCTGGTTGAGCAAATCACTGATAGTGCCTTTAATTTTAATGCCCATGAGCACACATTAAAAGTGTTTTGTATTCCACTGCATAACAAAAAAATCTCCAATCAGAATGACTGCATTTAAATGCCTAATTTAAAAAAAAATAACAAAAAATAACTAACTTTCCACATCTTGCTTCTTGTTTTCAAAGTTAGGCATTATGTCTCTTATGCATCTGCACCCATATAAACCTGAAATCTAAAGGTTGTAACTGTCAGAGATATAACAGAGGAGTTGTCCCATTTCCTGAAAATCCAAAGGACAAATTTTATCGTATCATCCGGTGGAGCTCCGCGGAACACATTTTTTATGTGATTTTAAGGTACAAGCCCCCTTCCCCAAAATAAATTGGTACTTAAAACTTGGTTTTTGATCCAGTTCTACCTTTATCATTTACAATTTGATCTCAGAAATTGAAAAAAAAATGTTCAAAAACAAAATTACATTTCCGGAATTTTTTTATTTATGGCCCGAAATCCGGAATTCTGGAAATTTCCGGAAAAGTTACATCTCTGAACTGTATTCCCCAGAATGTGTCATCTGTCATGTTAAATATTTAAAAGACATGGTCTCTGAAATTACAGAAACCCCTACTTACTCTATAGCCGTTCAAATCATAGCATGAATCGTTTTCTTCCAAAAAAAGTTGTGTACATATTGCCTTTTGTACATATTTCTTTTTTAAAAGACAGCAAAGACCATGGAAAATTAAACAATGGCCTTCTCTGACCTGAATTGTCATAATACTTTCACAAGGCAGAATTCTTTTTCAATCAATCAAATTTTATTCATCACAGAAGCAATATACAATAACTAGCATTACAAAAGCTAAATAACCAATAAATGATATAAATAAGTAAAGTATTCTAATTATATTAGCACTATAAGTGACAACTGTAGTATATAATGAAGTATATACACTAAGTTATATAAATGCATGAGCGATGAATGAGGAAACTGCTAATAAAAAAAATCTTACCAAGGATGTTATATAGACTGGATAAACAGTCCTTTCATGTGCAGTGTACCATATAGGGTGCTAATATGTTGGCTTTTGAGCGTATTAACAATTAAAATATTGACATTTTGTGTGTACTGTGGGTGTTTTGTTGTTGGCTAAGTAGTTGATTTGTGTTCTTTGTGTTGCAATGGTTATGTGAGCATGCTAATAGGTGACTTTGAACCAAGCCACTAAGTACCATAAGTAAGGCGCATTTTTCACCTGTGGCCAAGAATATTGCCTCGGACCCGAAACTTTCAGCCCACAGACTCTACCCATTCTGGTTTTGCGATTTTGACGGATCTAGAGTAAGGGAGTGGAATAACCTGTGACCGCTTTCTTAAATGTGTGGGGACCCAAAAATAAGGTGTCGACATTTCAATTTGAACATCGCTCACAAAGAGATTGCATAATCGCTGGAGTGGACTCCATTGATTCCTAAAGATTTTGCACTGCATACCAATACAAGCAATGTAGACAACAGCAAGGCCATTTGCCTATTGTAGTTGTACAAGCGCATGCCAATTAAACTTGCAGAATACGTCACAGCTAACAATTAACTTGTAGGATCTCAGGACTGACTGTACACAGAAACTACAATTATCCAGAAAATTCTCCCCACACAGGGTTGCCAAAAATTATCAGCCCAATTCGCGGGCGGACGCGCGAAAAGTCGCCCAAATCGCCGAAAAGTCGCCCAAAATTGAAAAGCGCTCAAAATTGAAGTTAGGGAGCGTTTAAACCACACTTGTTTGCGTTAATATCATTTTGGACTCGATCTCAACTACTAAAATGCTTAAAAAATCATGACACGCACTAAGACCCTTAGAAATGGGGTAAATGTTTTGAGTCCTCGACCCTAAATCCGAGTAATTCCCCCCGGGCAGGAATAACTAACATGTGTATGCATGTCCACGGGTTTACTTGACCATTCAAACCTCCATTTAATCGCCGCCACCATTTCCTGAAGATCGAACTTTACCTCGCCGACAATGTGAAGTTCCAGAGTTAGCTTGCTCTTTCCCCACACTTCAACAGCTTCAGAAACGGCTTACGTCTTCTAATAGGACACTTAAATTCTAAACTTTGTAATTAACTATGCTTGATAACTCTATGGCTTGACCATTAATTACATCCAGCAGAGGTGCATCCGGGAGGTGCTCCGTTACTTTCTTTGTAGACCTATTGTATTGCCATTGATTGACAGCAGCCTTTTGTCATCCGTCATACACGGCTGCACACTGACCCTACGGGTGGTGTTCTTAATTGATTTCAATGCTTGTTTGTAGCAAGAACATTATTGTGTATGTAAGAACAAGTTAAAAGCCTATTCAAATCACATTTTTCTCATAAAGCGCTACTTCTTTTACGATGTCGCGGTGTGTCGCCTAAGAAAAGTTAAAAGTAGCCCAAAAGTCGCGAATTCGCGGTGGGCCTTTGCAGTTCGCGGGGAGAGTAGCGAAAGTCGCCCAATTTGGCTACCGAATCGCGGGTTTGGCAACCCTGTCCCCACATATAACTAATTTAGTACAAACTAGACAGCTTCAACTATTTGGGGTTAATTAAAACTTGATTGACACACACACAGGGCTCAATAAACACTTTCCACAGTGAACAATTTAATGATTAATTACAAAAGAAAATAATCAACAATGAAAAACCGTGAGTCTTGCCTAGTATGCCCAATCCATTTCCCTTCAAATACATTGTGTGTGCACGATATATGTGTGCACAATATGATTTACATGCGGAGATTATAACCATTATGAAATGTTACCATATACTTAAATTAATCAACCATAAACAGGGTTAACTGAGCGTGACAAATAACCAAAC
>JAMKCH010087113.1:0-10299 GCA_023653785.1 Ophioderma brevispina | reverse complement strand
TTATCCCCCATTTCCCCCAAAATGTTCTGGTGCTGGCAGTGCACATAAGGTTAACATTTGAGTTATTAGCACGGTTGTGGAACAGACATGAAGGATAGTAGCACTTGTGAATTAGTGTAAAATTGTTCTCAAATACATGAAAAAATGTCAGAAACAAACAGAATGAAACCTATACAAGACAGTAATTTATGACAAAAGAAATTGACTTAGTTTAAACATTTTAATCTTTAGAACTTACCGATATTTGTTGGGCATCATAGCTGAAAATATCATACCTCATTAATCTTTACACATTCTAATTTCATATCCTCACCTATGCGTCCCATCCGTGAGGAATATTCTAACCAATTACATCACACTTACAGAGTGTGTTGAAAGAAAAATAATCTATTCACGAAGGACTAACTGTGGTTGTATATTCAAAAATAATTTTCTGTGCCAAGAAACGTGACTATGCCACACCTCTTATTACAGAACTTCATTGGCTTACTGTCAAAAACAGGATCACTTACAAAATCATGGTTACTGTTTACAAATGCCTTAACGATCTCAGTCCATCTTATCTGGCTTCCATTATGTCACTTTATTCTCCTGCTCGCACCGGTTTACGTTCATCATCTGATACTACTAGACTTAATGAACACAGAATCTTGCCACGCAATCTTGCTTCTGCTGCTGATAAATTATTTGCCTTTGCTGCACCACGTCAGTGGAACTCTATGCCAATGAACATCCGCTCAGCATCATCTCTTCAGGTTTTCAAGAAATGCCTCAAAACCTACCTTTTCACACAATAATCTTTATCTCACCTTTCTTGTTCAAATTTATGCTTGTAATTTTGGGGGTTGTATTTTTTTTTTTGCTGTGCATCATCACACCCGCTGTGGTCTTTATGTAATAGCGGGTAATAAATGCCTTGTTGTATGTATGTATGTATGTATGTTAGGTGTTTAGCATCTTCGTATTCTTTACATAATCTTGTCGTCATTTCTCTCCAGGTCAAGCCACTTCTCCAGGTGACCAGACAAGACGACGAGATGCACACGCTAGAAGACAAACTCAGCAAGATCCAGGACAAGCTTGAGACGACGGAGAAAGACTACACGGAGATGGAGCGCAAGTACCAGCAGATCCTGGAGGAAAAGAGCATCCTGGCCGAGCAGCTCCAGGCAGAAGCAGAACTCAGCGCAGAGGCAGAAGAGGTAGGAGGGCAATGGTGTGTTGTCTTTAAGGCTGTCGATTTCATTTAATTGTCTAAATGTATAAACGGAAAATTTTCGACCGTTTAAACGGACGGCTAGCAAGATATTTACCTCACTGCCAGTCGGCATCAAAAGACGGGCTAGCCCTATCGGAATCGCCCGGTAGCTATGCTTTGTATGCAGTCATACTTTATTTATTAAGTTGCTAACTTAATATAAGGTGTCAGTTTTATTTATTACAATAAATAACATATTTTACATAAAATTTTATCGAAAAGTTGACTTTCACGGTAAAGTTTCACCACATCGGCAATCGTGCATGTTGATGTCGGCATCTTTGATTTTTGGCAGCCGTCCCGCGATAGTACAGCGTGCGTGATTGGCTACTAAGGCAAGCCCGTCACCCAGAAGTAACAGTGGCAATGCCTTGCTGGCTCACACATGCTTTTGGTAACTTCGGTTACTTTGGTAAGTGGTGACTGCTCCGGTGAATACTCCAAAAATTGTGCCCGATTTCTATTTTTTTAGACGTTTTTAACTTGTTATTGCATCAAAAATTGTGACAGGTGGCACTTAATATAGAATTTTTGTACTTATTTTGCGATTTAGTGATGGAAAATGTGGCTTTAATTAAATTTTGCAAACTTTGGGTATGAAAGTAAGCTTCCTGTTTAACCGTTTTGCAATATTACAATATTGCTGGCGTTTAATCGTTTAGAATCGACAGCCTTAGTTGTCTTTATTTCGTAGAAAAATGTTGGTGTAGGCGTAGGCCAGGTTGATGTATGCAGGCCATTTGTTATGGTCCCAAGTAATTGGACCAAAAATATTACAAGATATTAATTCATTTTTTTCTGTCTCATAAAATGAAAACTTAATGTCATTTGGGCTGTAAGGTGGAAAAGAGGATATTGAGTTAGACCTACAGGGCCAAGGAAAGGTGGTTGGTTGGTAGATTGTGTAAGTTTAGTGCATTTAGAGCACAAACACCCAAAAGTTGTATTGGGTCAGTTTTGCACAATTTCTCCAAAAGGTGCTCAATTTTGGGAATTTGGTACTTTTCCAGACCAAATACATAGGAAAGGTGCAGATGTGAATATTTTTGAGTGTTAGGTCAGGTAAGGCTAACTATTAGCTTCCCCTAATCCTGCAAGATTGAAAGATATACAAATGAGGCAGTTTAGGGTTCTTTGTTATTTTTGGCAGACAATTTGTGCATTACAGCTGTTGTTTAAACAGTGAGTGGCATACCGAGGCAGTCGATTCAGAGGGGGCAAAATTTCCAAGTCGTCCCGGCAGAGGGGGCAAAATTCTTAAGTCGTCCCGGTGATTTGCTCCAATTAAGTCTGAACTTGACGAAATGCGCACGTAGCGCGAGAAAATTTCACCACAATTTACTTTAATTTTGCCCAAATTTAAGTTGAAATTGGTCGAAATTTCCCGAAGAAGAGGGATGAAAATGTATATTTTGGTCCGTGTTGTCCCGCTTTTTTGAGCCAGAGGGGCAACTTTCCCCCCGGCAGGTACGCCACTGTGTGCAAAATTTTTGTCTCATTTGACCACTTCCGCCACAGGCAAAATGGCCCTTCATCCCAGTCTCGATATTAATTATTAATATCGAGACTGAGAGCCGAGTCTAACCAGTACTCAAGCACAAATCAGAACAACCTTGAAGATCATCCTGTACATGTCTTTGTTGTTGTGGGATTGTGCCCTCAAGGCCAAGGGCCGTACATAATTGGCTAATGTAGCCATGTCAAAGTGGAAAATAGTTTCTCCCTTTTGTGTTGGTCAGTGATGACACTAATTGACAATGTCAAACATAATTTCCTATGCTAAGACATTTGATATTGATATAATTTCCTGTATTGGTGTTAATAGGAAAGTTATAGCAGGGCGTGTTAGTGAATAAATTAGGAGCATAATTAGATAGGAAGATGTCTGTGGTTGTTTACTATAGAAGAACATTCTGATTAGATCTGGAGTTATAAACAAGTGCTTTCGTACTCTCAATTTGAAGGCCACAGTTCATTTGCCCAAAATAAAGACCTTAACCTATTGACCTCTGGGTATGAGTTATGGTGATTACAGCCTCAATTCTCTGCCACAGTTCAGTGACCCAAATACACCAGTATATTGAGAAAATGAACTTGGGTATGGGTATACTGGAGCAGACGTCTTCAGAGAAGACAATGTAAATGTCACTCTGTACTAATTACGGTGTATGAGTGAGGTATGGGTGGAGACGGGAAATCCATACTGTAAACAATTCCCAGTGCAAGAGTCTTAGTTCAACAAGTTATATAGGTGTATGTGTTTCTTGATGGACTTAGCCCATGGGGATGTGGATGGATGAAGTGGATTTGTGGAAAGTAGATCATTGGAACACCTGGTTTGGGAGAGACACAAGTGCTTCAACATTGTTGTGGAGTTTCAATTTTTCAATTGAATTGGCCTAGCTCGGACTTACACATGGTTCTTGAAATGGAAGTACAAGACTTGGTTATTTGGCTGTAGTTAATCTTAGCTCGGATTTACCCATGGAACCTGAAATGTAGTCCGAGACCGAGTTAAATTTACTTTGATCTTGGCTCGGACATACCCATGGACATTGAAATGTAGTCCGAGACTTGATTGGCTGAAACTGGTCTAAGCTTAGAGCTCCCATGGACTCTGAAATGGAGTATGATAGTCAGTTTGTAGGAGTATTGGCCAGTATTCTACTCAAGTCAAGTTGATTTGGCTATGACCTATATTAGCTCGGATTTACCCATGGATCCTGATATGGTGTACGAGACCCAGTTGATTTGGCTGTAACTGATCTTAGCTGGATTTACCCATGGATCCTGAAATGGAGTACGAGACCCAGTTGGATTTGGCTACGAGACGCAGTTGAATTTGGATTTAACTTAGCTTGGATTTACCTAAGGACACTGAAATGGAGCTCAAGACTTTGGCTGTAACTGATCTAAGCTTTAGATCTTCCCTGGATCCTGAAATGGAGGGTGATAGACAGTTGATTTGGCTAAAACTGAGCTTAGCTAGGATTTACCATGGATCCTGAAATGGTGTATGAAACTGGGTTAATGCCTTGACTGCAGCAAGCGGAGTTAACCTAAGCGACTATTTTAGATGTCGTTCAAACATTTCGGAGGATATCTCAAAGCCACTGACCCAAGCCTAGGCATAGTTGGACTCATTTGAATGCACTTTTCATGCTGAAATGCTGATTCCAAATGTTGTCATGGCAATTCATTTATTTTTTTGACAATTATGTGAAAAAATGGACTTTATCAATGTTATATGCACAGGATTTAAGACATTTTGTACCTCAGTGGACATCACTACTTTGTCTCTGGTGGACATTGGGAAGATATTTTTATATGCATATGCAGATGTAACTTGCTGAAAGGAGATCTTTGCTAACGTTGAAGACACAACAAACCAATCAAGAGAAAATTTGTATGGTTTGAAGTACGTTAACAGAGGAGCCATGTAGAAGGGTATCTAGGAAACCAAATCGAAAGGATAACAGTACTAGTTTTGCAGGCCAAAAAGGATTGAGACTGAGCGTATGTAAATTGAGAGCTTATTTTGTGAATAAAGAATGTTTCAAACAAGCACAAACTGTAACTACAATAAGCGTGTTGAGGATATGGAACAGTACTAGCCATTGGAAAATAACAAACAGGAACTCCAAACAGTTGACGTAGTAGAAGAATATCAAACTGAATATGCCGAATCACGATTGGAGGACCCGTGCAGTGGACTGGGCCCTCTTGAGGGAATCCATTGGCGCTGATTATGTTTTGAGGGATCAGCTCACAGATAGGAAGAAAGAATGGCTGCAGGCAAGTTAAGGGTTGTATTGGCAATTTTTGTAGAATTTTTCGGCTATTCCAGATAAATTGCATGCCCCCGTGAAAGGCATGATTGTAATTGAGTGAATGCCATCCATTGGGGTTTATTGAATTTGTATGGAATAGCTTTGCTGTAATTGAGTTCATGCCTATGAAAGGCATGCACTCAATTACAGTTGTGCATGTCTTCAGTGGGTTAGGAATAGAGATTAACCGATCCAGGGTTTCCTTTGCCGATCCGATGGCTGATATTTTTTTGTAGTATCGGCCGATCCACCGATCCGACGATTTGCCCCATATATTAAAGGTTGCACTGGGTTCAAATGTTTAAACTTAGAAATTGGTGACGATATTTATAATGAATAAATCTGTGTGGTGCACATGTGCTACAAGTTCCGATTCGGAATTTCTGAGTATAAGGTTAACTTTTAGAGCAACTCTTGTCTCGTGTTTCTACTGGTAAAATACCCAATATTCTTTGTCCCTTTCTTTCTTTCTTTCAATACATCGACTGAGAATCGGCAGGCTCTGACATATTTTTGCCCACCCGTTTTTTTTGCAGATTTTACGAAATCGGCCCTTGAGTCGAGGTCCGATACAAAAATCGGTTAATCTCTTGTTAGAATTCATGTGAAATAATTCATTAATCTGGCAGAGATGAAGATAATCAATAGCATCTATTTTTTATTTTTTTCATCAGATGCGTGCCAAGTTGGCCTCCAAGAAGCAGGAGTTGGAGGAGATCCTCCATGACATGGAGAGCCGTATAGAGGAGGAAGAAGAAAGGAGCACACATCTAGTTAATGAGAAAAAGAAGATGACACAACATATACAGGACTTAGAGGAACAGTAAGTGGGCAGAATTAACAATCAAGTTATATAGTAGGTATGAGGGTCACACATTATGTATTAGAATACACACACACACACATTGGAAATCAAGTTAATGACACAATGGTTAGACACAAGGAACCAGAGATATTGGGGCATATAAATATTAAATGTTAAACCTGCACAACACAATTGTTTGTTCTATAGCTTTTATGAGTATGTATGCCAATGAGAAAGGGTAATGTACTTGCACATTTATAACACAAGTTCTAAATATTAATGGAAGCATACATATTTTCAGTCAAAATGCCCCGCTTTTTTATATGAAATCAATGTAATTACCTGATCAATCAGATGGAGTGTCCCAATTAAAAGGTGAATTATACACACACAGAAACGGTTTCCCGATTCAGCATGACAATTATCAGAAAATCCCCTGTATCAGGATCCCGATTAACCAGCTTCAATTGTATATACAAAATCAGAGAAATTGACAGTTTTTACCCATCCAGATGTGTGACAAATCGCTATTTATACAAAAGTTACTGATAAGCACCGAAGCAGCCCTAGAAGGAAATTTTTTTCTAGGACAAGTTTCAACTTGCTGGATTTTCTGAAAGCAAGGACTTGTGATGGAAGGCAATTTTTACCAGATGGTGACTCCCAGTCCTCCCAAGGTTAAAACCCTGTTTTTGGACAGTTTGGGTGTAAACATAAAACCACTCTCACCCATCTAATATTTTTCTTGCGCATGGGCATAACCAGTTTGACATGTTTTTAAATGCAGATTGGAGGAAGAGGAGGGTGCTCGCCAGAAGCTCCATCTAGACAAAGTCTCGGCAGATGCTAAGATGAAGAAGCTAGAGGAAGATCTTGCCCTGCTGGAAGATCACCAATCCAAGGTAAGCTTGAAACTCTTAAATCCAACCTGGTTAACTCTGACAGGTGACTGAGTTTATCCTGGAAATTGAACAGTGGAATGGCTGCAAGATGATGGGTGTAAATCACTGTCTTGGGGCCAATCCATCTGTGATTTATTGAATAATCCTGTTTACCATCTTGATTTCCAATTGACAGAAGTAGGGCCACATGAAAGAAACAGGTGGAAGGTGGTAGTTATACTTTGGTCAGCTTAGGCAAAAAAAAAAACAAGTTTGTCTCAGAAGAAATGTGAAAAATTGCAATGCGAAATGCGTTTTTTTTTTAAATGCTAATGCGAAATGCGTTTTTGTTTTTTTTTTAATGCATTTTTGGCCCACTTTTTTCAATTTTTCGGCCACTTTGCGGCCAAATTTTCATTTTTTTTTTCTGAATTTTTTTACAAAAAAAAAAATTAAAGTGAGTAAAACCTTAAAAAAAAATTATGCGGTCAAAAAGCAATTTTAAACCCAATGCGTGCGGTCTTCTGAGACAAACTTGTTTTTTTTTCTTGGCCTTATGAGTATAAAAAGTTAACAGCGAGTAGATTAAAATGTGCAATTACAAACTTTTTTGACATGACTGAGTGCAAATTAGGCAGTTAAAGGTGGTGGTTCCGATTTATGTGTATCATGTTCTCATTATGAGAACTTGGTCCTTGCATACCGTTACACACAGGTATCATGGGAAGCAACTTGCAGTTTTCATTAGAGAAGTGATAATGCACATTGCAAGGCCCTGTTTGCTACTGTGATAATATTGTTGGTTAATCATTAAAATGACACTTTTTTGTCTGTATCTTCAGAAAGAATTGGATTTGGAAGCTGAAATTTCAGGATGACAATGAGAAAAATACGACATTTTACCTGATATCAAAATTGATACTACTTCCGGGCAAGTTGGGGGTTCCAAAAGCAATCGGAACAAGCACCTTTAACCTGTGAAACAGCATCTATTAAAAAATTGGCACATTTTCTTGATTTCTCCAATTTAAGGACAAGCTCATAAACATAGAATTAACATTAACCATGACTCTATCGTGATTGATTGATTTGATTTGATTTGATTGCTCTAACAGCTTACTAAAGAGAAGAAGAGCTTGGAGGAGCGTCTACATGATGCTGAGGCCACCTTAACGGAGGAAGAAGAGAAAGGCAAAGGTCTGATGAAACTCAAGGCACGATATGAATCCACAATAGGCGATTTAGAAGAGAAACTCCACAAGGAAGGAAAGGTAAGGATGATGGGTCAGATTTAAATCACATCCTTTTAGGGATGGAATTTATGGTGTCTTCACCATAAGATGGAAAATGACCTTGGTTCAAATTGTTAGGTTAACCTTGCAAGAGGGCAACATTGCACTGCCCTCTTTTGTTTAACTTTAATTGGTAGCTACAAAGACAGAAATTTTCTGGATTGTGGCTTACAATGAAAAATATGGGACTTCTCCCCATAAATCTTTTTCCGCTTTTCTGGAGGCGTCCCTTGAATTTAATGCGTAAAGCAATATTGAGTTCTGCCTGGCAAATGCTGAATGTTATAAATAAATAGTAGCTAAAATTAAAAACTCAAAATTGAATACTGCTGCTACTGCTGCATGTAACAAATTTCCTGTGATCATGCCATGTCTGTACATTATAAACACTATAAAAGATTTATAGTACGATATTCTAAACTGTTTAGAAAAGTCAATTTGACGCTTAATTATTATCAGTCTTTGGGCCATTAAACAGGTCAATAATTTATGTACATGATAAAATGAAATGAATATATTACAAACTGTAGAACAAATAACGGGGATAACAAATACTAAAGTAAACAGACCTGTGAGAGTTCAGCATATATTTACGCTTATTTCAGCATTTTTAGTCTTCCACCTCAACGAGGTCGGGAGACTAATAAGTTAACTCCAGTCCACCAGACGTCCAAAATTGGTTTGTGTTTCCAAAATTACCCTTTTTTCGTAATATACTGACTATTCGGCTAATTGTGATGTACGGGCGAGCTCTCAATGTTCGGATAAATTGGGCTGTTTGGTGCAGATTTAAGTTCGCCGGAGCAATCAACTGTTTGAACTTTGGTTCGATTTACTGGCAACACTGGCACATTGGTTATTGTAAACACGATTGATCATGGACTGCTGTCTATACCGCAAGTAATATTGTTGAAATGTCGGCAAAATAACGATTTACATTATCGGATTTTGCTGTTAAGAGTTGGAGTTCGTGGACCCATAATCGTTTATTTGTGCTTTCAAAGAGTCTAAATTTTAGCTTTTTCTTTCATTTTCATCCTGTTTTTTTTTTACCTTTGTATCTAGTATCATGCTATATTTCATAATTTTTTCAAAACCCCACTCACAGGTCTGATGAATAGATATGATTAACACTGTATGTGTATATTTTGCACTTAGATACATTTTTCAAAATTGGACAAGGAGGGCAAAAAAATTTAAGAAAACAAAAATTAGAGTAAAATTGGCAGTTACAAAAACTCAAAATAACTGTTAAGGTTATGCCAATGCAACATTAGCTTAGGCTTTACTAGAATCTGGTAGGATTTTAAAGCAGCGTCCCTACTGTTGAGTTCGCTACAAACTAATTCAAGTACCCTGTGCTCTCTTCCGTCTTGTCATCTTGCAGAGTCGAGGAGACGTAGAGAAGAACAAACGCAAACTAGAGACAGAACTAAACGACCTCCGGGAACAGATCCATGAGCTGAGACAGCAGGTGGAGGAACTGAGACTACAACTGGCCAAGAAAGAAGAGGAACTCATTGCTGCCCTTGCCAGGTGAGCAGCGATTTTGTGCTTTAAAACAGGATTGTAAGACTTCTGGAAATATTCGGAAATTTGGCCATAATTTAAAAAAAAAATTGGAAATGTAAAAAAAAAAAAAAACACGATATAATTTCCATATCGCAATGCTTTCTAAGTAAAATGCTCCAGGAGTATGTTTGAATAAAATATTGTGTAACATATATAAGAATGCAAAAATTACTGAAAGTATTGAATATTTCCTTTTGACCTCTGTAGCACCATAAAATATACCTTTGACTGCAATTTCAATAAAATCTGAGAGGGTGGGTTCCACACCTTGGTGTTTTGGCATGGAATGACCCTATATTATTCCAGATTCCTCCATATAAAGTGTTTCTATCTTGTCAGTTCAGTATACTCTGCTCGTCGTGTCAGAAATCGGCAACAAGAATCTATTTTGGGTGCCCTAAATAAATGATGTGAGAGTAATGAGACCTGCCCAGATCCGGTTAACATAACTGTATGTATTAGCAAGCTGTCTTAAAGGTCCCAGGAAATGAGATGATAACCACTGCAATAAACAGGGCCAAAAAAACGAATACACTACCAGGGACATCATTTGTGAAACTATTGATTATCAGTCAGTGTCATGAATAGATTCACACCAGTCATCTGGAATTTTCTATTACTCTCTGATAAATCAATGGAACCACAAATGATGTCATCACCA
>JAMKCH010087112.1:0-12335 GCA_023653785.1 Ophioderma brevispina | reverse complement strand
GTCTGTTTTGTTCTGCAAATTTTGACACCTTTCTTGCTCCATTGTGATCAATATCGCCAACACAATGTGCATTTTACGAAAATGTGTCACATTTTCAAAGTTGCAACTGAAGACATTATTACAAGGTTACAATACACAACCATGCATCAGGCCATGCATTAAGTGACACACACACTTCACGGGAAGAATGCGGTCTTTCACTGAATGGAAATCAATATGCCTCTTTTATTGCAACTTTTAAAAAGGGAGAGATTTTCTTATAATGGGTATTGTGTTGGCAATATTGATCGCAATGGGGCAAGAAGGGTATCAAAATTTACGGAAGAAAATGAACTATTGATATGATTTTATGTTTTCGTGCAAAGACCAATGGTTTGTAACCTATGGGGGTATTTAGACATGCTGCGTTACTTTTTTGAGGGTCTTTATTTGAAATCTCCTTAGGGTTTCCAATGTGGATAATAACAAATTGCATCATCTTTGGTGCACAAGATGACCCCCAAAACTAATATACATGTACACATGTTTCTATTCAGGCGATCCCTGGTGACGTCATACCACTGACGTCACCGGCGATCCCATCATGCTCCTCTCTTTCCCTTTGGGGCTCTACCTGACCAGTGAGATGTATCTGTTAGCTCCCGATTCGAGTAGAAATTCACAAGGTTTGGCTGGTATTTGTTTGGCCAGGACTAGGGTGAAAAGTTTACCGTTAGTTATGTCCTGAGTCCGTTTTTAGGATTTTTGGATTGTGATTTCGGCGAATTCTGGCCAAATTCGCTGAGACCGCAGGTTCCAGATTTGGACTGCCAAATTCGGAACCCGGTAAATTTCCCCAATACAACTATTAAACTACTTTGAGTCAATTTGATTGGTTCGGTAGTGTACACTCTCTTTAGGTTGTACTGTTCGGGCGGCATTAATACAGCTCTCCTTGGCGAGAGAGGCCGCCCCTGTAATAACATTGGCTTTTTATTTCCAGTTTTTAAATATACTACGAATAAAACTCCATTACTCGAAGGTGTATTTTATTTTTTAAACTGGGTAGTCTCCACTAGAATTTAATCAGTGTTCAGGGTCATAGTTTCGTTCTCCAATTCTTTTGTGTGCCTTACAGATTTGCGTCTTAGACAAGCTTATATCCGTTGAGTGTCCAGATCATTTCTTAGGAATTTTTCTTTATTCAGTTAAATCGATTCATTCCTTTGTGAGGCATCTTTTGAATTTAGTTACGTGATCCAGAGGGCCCATTGTGCCAACGTTTCTATAGGCTAGACACAATTATTACCTCCAAGGCCCTTCTTTGAAGCCAGGTCGTTTCCCTTAGTTAATCGTCCTCTTCTTTGTTTGGCCTTGTAGTAATTCCTCTTTTGTCCTTCTCTTGAAAGACTGTCTTTGTTGTTCAATCACAATCCTTTGAGAAGGACAATTTCCTGAGTTACTTGTGTGTATCGTGCGTGCTTATCGTTTTCTGATGACCAAGCACTGCTCTGTGCAGGGATGCCGCTCAATTTGTTTTGAGTGGGATCCCCATCCGACTTGCTGGCGCCATCGAGCGTGTACTAGAGAGTCCCTTTGCCTGTCCTACTGTGTGGGACTAGCGGGGATTCACTGGGATATGCTCGAGGGCGAACAGGAGTTCCCGTATGCAGGTCGGCACGGCGCGGGGCTACGTCTGTGAAGGCGGCGGCTTGTGGTACTCCCCTGCAGGGGCTTCGGCCCCAGTGGTGGCCGCAACCAACACCACCACGGCAGCTTCGGCTGCCAGCGCTCCTACTGGGGATCGCCCTCCGGGCTTGAACCCTGCTGTGGGAGCGCACTTGGATCTGCCTCAGTCCCAGCCGTATGGGACAGAGGTGGCTTCATGCCTGGCAACGCCTCCCCCTCTGGGGTTTGAAGCTCACCGGGCTGAGGCTGGTGCTTCCCTTTCGGGGGAGGCGCTGCCTCAGCAGCCGCCTAGGTCCCTCGGGGCCGGGGTAGCTTTGGGTCCGGCTGAGCCTCCCCCTTCAGGGTGGGAGGTTCGCCAGGCTGAGGCTAGCGCTCCCCCTTCGGAGATGATGCCTCCTCCGGTGCAGGTGACTGCACCTGGCGATGCTGCGGGCAGTGCTCGTCCGCCGGCCTCCGGGGCTGGCTTGGGCTTGAGCACTGGTCCGGCGTCGGTCATCCGCAGCTCTCTCCGGGGAGCTGCGGTGGCACCAACCTGGGTTGGCAGCAAGGGGGGGGGGCAGTCATGATCCATGTGGGTCATGGCTTGTATCCTGGGTCCAACTCGGGGCAGGCAGCTGCGTACGGGCAGCCGCCGGCTCAAGGTTGAATTTGGGGTGCGAGTCCTGGCTTCTATGGGGTTCGGCCACCGCCTCCGCCAGGCTTTGGGTACCCGCTCGACCCGGGGTATGCTAGGGGTGTTGCACCTCAGGCGTATCCCCCCGCATTGCCTTTGGGCATAGCTGGCCCCATGGGCGTTCCATGGGCTGGCTACGCGGGTGTGGCGGCAAGGTACCCCCTGGGCTTGGTTCCTGCGACTCAGCCTGCGGCGACGCAGGCTCAGCAGCCTGTTGTGTCACAGGCGCTGCTGTCACAGCCAGCTTCCTGTCCTCCAGCCCCCCCTCCCGTGGCACCTGCTTCTGTAGCGGATGCTTCGTCGGCCTCTGGTGACGATGGCTCCGAGAAGTCGGGTTCGGGTGCAGAGGCGGCCAAGAAATCCATCCCCATGGAAGTCTGCTTCGCTGTCGGATTCCAAGGCGGATGGGTTTGCTGAGCTCAGTCCATGCCAGGTGTACGAGATTCTTTCAGAGGTCTTTATGGCCTTTGATCTCTCGTGCGCTGAGCTGACGGTCTTGCCTGACAGCAACCCGATTCGTTTGGGTGCTGCGGCGGAGACCTCTGCTCAGGCGGCATTGACTCTGCCTCAGTCCTTTCGCAAGAGGTGGAGCAGTACCTTGTCCCCGGATAAGGCATGGTCCAGGCGCGAGCGAAGAGTTGATCGGGCCCTTCGAGTTCCTTCGGAGGTCTACGTGAAACTCTTCGCCGTGCTGGACCTCGAGCGGGATCGATCGAGTGGTGCATCGAGAGGGGGATCACGTTAACAGCTGTTCACTTACCGGGTGTTCACAATGTCACTGCGGACTGTCTATCCGGGGGCGGGACCACCTCTTAGTGGTCTCTGTCTCATCGGGTAGCGCAACGGATCTTCCGGGTTTTTAGATCGCCCGTCGATAGATCTGTTTGCGTCCGCCGGAAATGCCAAGCTCCTGACGTACTGCTCCCTGGGACACGATCCCGGGGCGTGGGCGTCGGATGCTTTTTCTCTGGACTGGTCGGGGATGAAGGCTTACGCTTTCCCCCCGATCCCACTCATCCCTCGAGTAGACATGGTAGGAAGGGTCGACTACGACATAATACTCGTGGTCCCCTTGGCCTCGTCAGCCGTGGTTTCGTCCGCTGGTGATCCTGCTTGCAGGGTCACCGCGGACACTCCTGCGGGACTCTCATGTCCTGTGGGAGTCACCTGCGGATATCCAGACGTATCTGGTGACGCTTTCACTGACAGCGTGGCCGCTGTCAGGAAATGTTTCCAGAAGCAAGGATTTTCTCGTGACGCTGCCGATCTGGTGACCAGGGGTTGGCAAAGATCCTCTCTCGTCGCTTATTTTGAGCGATGGCGGGTCTTCGCTAAGTGGTGCAGGACGAAATTATTTTGTCCGGCCAACTCTGTTCCTCAGATCGCAGTCTTCCTGAATTCTTGATTCAGTAGTGGCCTAGACACAAACACAATCAAGAATCTCAGGTTGGCGATTCGGTTCTATTACCGAGGAACGGCCCCGGGGGCTGTTTCGAGTGGTGATGAGTTTTTTGAACCGCCTCTTACTTGGCATGTTTTACACCAGGTCGCCAACGAGGCCAGTTATGCCTAAGTGGGACTTGCCAACCGCCCTACGGAGTTTGACAGGCGTGCCATACGAGCCGATGGGCTCCGCCAGTCTGGCCGCCGTTAGGTCCAAACTATTTTCCTGCTGGCGATGGCGTCAGGCCGTCGCGCCTCCGTATTGCACGCATTGTCGGTGGGGAAATTTATAGTTTTTGGGACGTTTCGGTGCCACTCTCCTTTTCTGCCCGGGTCTTCTCCAATATGAACGACCTGGCTTCAGGGCACCCGTACCCCCTCTGCTTTTGCCGGACATGTTGGTTGGTTCTGCCGTGAGGGAGGACTGGCTATGGTGTCCGGTGGGAGCTCTCGATTTTTACCTCTCCCGTACTAAGACCCTTCGTGGGACACGTTGGGTCTGTGAGGTTATCAATCGGGCCAATGCGGTGAACGCCGGCGAACGTGCTACGGCTCATTCCACCAGAGCTGGGGCAAGTTCGGCTGCTTTTAACACCGTTGGCTGGCGCTTTATCAATTCCTTCATAACCATGTGCATGAGGTATAGGAGTCCTGAGGCCGGCGGTTTCGCTCGTGCCGTTCTTAAACAGCGTGAGCATGATTAGTTCCCGGGACTTTAACCGGAATTCACTTATTTGGTGGACGGGGAGCGAAGGTGGGGCCTACTTGTCCTAGGCCTTTAGTAGTTTTCGCTCTCTGTATCCAAGGGTGGTGCTTACCTGCGGCCGCCTTTTGAGGATGGCCTTCGGGTTCGTTCTACTCTTGGGTTTTCTATTCGATTTGTGTAAGTCTCTTTTCGGGCGACAACTACCTCCGGCCTATGGTCGGTGCTAGTCTGGAAAAAGGGGGTTTTCAATGTCGATGCAATTTGTTATTACGGACATTGGAAACCCTAAGGAGATTTCAAATATGAGGGAGTTTGTTTGAAAACAGTATTGTTTTCTTAACTCCCGTTATTTGGAAATCTCCTTTTTCCAATGTCGATCCCTTCCCACCCAGCCCCACTGGTTGTCGCCCGAGAGGTGAACCTATGGGGTTGCGGGAAAGAGGATGAGCATGATGGGATCGCCGGTGACGTCAGTGGTATGACGTCGCCAGGGATCGCCTGAATAGAAATTTGTGTATATTAGTTTTGGGGGTCATCTTGTGCACCAAAGATGATGCAATTTGTTATTATCGACATTGGAAAAAAGGAGATTTCCAAATAACTGGAGTTAAGAAAACAATACTGTTTTCAAACAATCATTTCGCTTCATCTAGGTGGCAGCTGGCTAAGTGCACAACCCTATCAGCACTTAGATTGTTATATCACCCATAACAGCTCCCCAATTGTCGCTTGGATCAACGAGGCAATTGAGACTAAGTACCTTGCCCTAGGACACAAACACATGATTACTAATGATCACAAGTCCTGCGCTTTTTGCACTGTTGTATTGGAAATTGTTGTGCATGTATGTTGTAAAGACCCCCCTTGAAAGTGGCTAGGCTTAACATGCCGTATTTGTCAAGAAATGGCAATTTTTATGCATTGTTTACTAATAAAAGTCAGGATCCCGACCTTTTTCAGGTCTAGAAACAGTTGTGGCATCTTGAACTAATAGACTGCTATAACCCTCGTCTACTGAATGGGGGTGGTTTTCAGGTTTTTTCCCCCGCCTTGCTAAAAACCCCTTTTTTGGGTCAATTTTTGTTGTAATTGTCAGTTGACATTTTATGCTCCTTTTCATGTAAAAACAAACATCCATCTCTTCTGCGAGAGAAGTACCAACATGCCTAGTTTGACACAGGAATATTACAGACACTTGATTTTGGTACCAATGGATGATACGTGTATGGTCCTCCTCTTTCCATTGATATCAAAATTAGTACGTCTGAATGACATCATAAGACCTGTTTGCATGTCAGCAAAACTGTCCATTTCCATATTACACAGTGTAGATAGAATGGGGAAAATTCATATACAAAATTTTCACCTAAAAAGTTAGGAATATCTGATTTTCATGCGATTTTTGGCTCTACTTCATGGGAAATGACTAGTTTTATACTCTGGGCATTCTAGTGCTATGATAGAGTGTTTGAGTTGAAAATTGCAAAATATCAATTTTCTGCCCTTTATCCAATATTTTCAAACTTTCCTCAACTTTAAGATGTCATAGTGACATCATAATGGGAATGTTGGTACTTATTTTGATACTAATGGAAAGAAGAAACTCTAAGCTATCCTGAAATCCTGTGGTACCAAATTTTTAGGAATCGGATATTCAGTAACAAATTACAGGGGGTGGCAACCACCCTCTTCCATGGCTGAAAAAATGTAAATTTCCCAGTAACAGAAAGCAGCCATTGCACTACGTTAGTGGTAGCCGGTGTAGAGGAATGTGGCCCCCTTAGAAGCTGAAGCTTTTTGAAAAAATGACAGCAAAATCATGTGATTTGGTGCACTATTTCTCATATTTGAGAGTCATCATGAGAACGTCAATGCTGAATGCTGTGTGTGTGTATATCACAGAAGATTAGAAAAAATGAATAAAAACAATGATGATAATGAGATACGTTCATACGTATGTCGTGTCAGCTCGTCTCGGTAGTCTGTCACTGCATGGAAAAGCACCCAGTATTAAAACGGCACAGGCACATTTTCACAAAATATGAAATTTCTTCAATTTGCTCTCAAATGATAGTCTAGGCCATCGGAAGAATACATTTTACACATAAAATAACATACTCAAAAACAGATAGGGATGTTAATAGGAGGTTAAAGACATCCAGGTAATTTGTAGGCTAACTTTTAAGTTTTTCATAACTTTACTCAACAAATGTGTATATAATTACATGAATATCATAGACTCGTACTCATTGATATTAAAACCACAAAGGTCACAAACCGATCATATAATAATAATAATATACATTGTAGGGTGCATGCCTTGGGAAACATGCATACGACATATGTTTTCTTTTGTAAAATGCCATTCCGTCGTCTGCTGAATTAATGTCGCCGGCAACAATCATTCTGTTTACCATGTATAAGGATGCTGATTTGGTCTTAATCATTTCAGGTGAGGGCTTTACAAGCATGCAAAAATATCGATTTTGAAAAATCTTGAGGGCGCACCATTTTTCAAATGTGCCAGTGTCTCTTTAAAGACTACCAGCATGTACTACTTTTGCAACAGAGTGAACCACATTCACCAATTGATGCACTGGGACATGAGGCTCCAATGCCCTTTGTCGAATGAATAGGGAAATATGGTATATTGGAATTTGCAAAATGGCACTATCGGAGCCAAGATTATTCCTATGCATAGCAGAAGCACCATTTAAAAGGTGCGTGTTCCGATCGTCTTTGGGAACCCCCTGATTTACCCGGAAGTAGTATCGATTTTGATATTAGATGAAAGGCCGTATTTTTTTCATTCTGATCCTAAAATTTGAGCCCTCAAATCCATTTCATTCCCAAGATATAAACAAAAAACCGCCATTTTAGTGGTTAACCATCAATATTAGCACAGTATTGATTAGGGCTTTGCAACATGCATTTTTGCGTCTACCATCAAAACCGCAAGTTTGTTTCCCACAGTACTTGATATGGTGTATGTGCAAGTGCCAGGCTCTTGTATCAAGTAGAAAACACAATACACATAAATCGGAACAAGCACCTTTAACACAAAAATTTCATTATACATATAAGTGGTAATCTGGGAAATTTACCACCATTGCAGTTTGGAAACTATATTGACCCATTGGTTTTTATATACCTAGGACTCACTTTAACTGTGGCTTAGAAGATGAGAATGTGCCTGACAACATGAGGCAACAGTACAAAGATCCCAACATTTTACAATGCAAACAAAATACAAATTCAGTGTTGGTTCTGCAAAGATTGTGTCGCAATTGTAGCCTTGCTGGGTAAATTCGGCAAATTCCCTTAACTGATCTCCTGTACAATGTACATGTATACCCTTTTTATCACTGATTTGTCTTTTATATTCTATTGTGATAATTGTATACTCAATATATTTGATTGTATCTGAAAATGCGATGAAAGGAAAACAAATTTAAGAATTTGACTCTTTACTATAAATATTTTTATAATAATAAATTGTGTCTGCTGCACTTCAAAGATGCCATTTTAATCATAGAATTTTGTATAAATT
Source organism: Ophioderma brevispina (assembly GCA_023653785.1). Classification (NCBI taxonomy): domain Eukaryota; kingdom Metazoa; phylum Echinodermata; class Ophiuroidea; order Amphilepidida; family Ophiodermatidae; genus Ophioderma; species Ophioderma brevispina. Next base: position 4,295 of record JAMKCH010087112.1, on the reverse strand, counting down.
AAACTTTGAAAACAATATGTTGAATAACAATGGTAGAATTTGATTTCATTTTCCCCAAGTTCAATTTTAAGATATTTTGTTGACAGGTTGTAAATATGGATTTTAATCACTGGTAGGCTAATGAAAAAAGCTGTGCCTTGATGAAAAAAAGGCCTTAAAAATCTTTACTGGTGTGGGGGGGGGGACTTTTATTCTGAGGTGGAGATCACGCTAGTGTACAAAAACGTTATTAGGGTGGTTTTTTTAAAGGTCGGGCAGTGTACATCTGGATCTGGGATCTGGACTGGTACTCTGGCAAAGCGGAATTCCACATAACGCCAGAGGGTATGACCTGGTGAAATTCTCGACAGGAGGATTTGTGAAATAATCACAGAGCCTTGCTTTAAAAATTTTGAGCGTAGGAGAATCCAAAACATGGTGAGGTAGATTATTCCAATATTTGACAGTCCATGGAAAAAACTATCAGCATACGTAGATTTGGTAGACCTTTGGTCTAATAAATGAAGATGAGTGGGTGTTTCTATTATTATGTGTAGGTCTACTTAGGTGAGGTCTCCAGTCGACGTCAACAAGGTCATTGTTGATTATGAACATAAATAATGTTATTTAATGTGTTATATAATAATTCTACGGTGTTTTACACACGTTTTTCAATACTGTTCTTCAAACCGGGAAGTTGAGCGATGATGTCATCACTCATAAATATTCATATATTCGATCGCGACTTCAGGCATCATTTTGATGAGGTTTCATGAACAGGTAATAAATATTCATATTCACTTTCGCTGACGTATTGTTGACTTTTGCATAAGTGATAAGCTTTAGCAATCTCAGATATTCATTGCGTATGGCTGTAAACAAAACGTCATTCTGGAAATAAATTGAATATTCATAGCTCTTGTGTTAGCTTATGAATATGGATAATTAGGTTGATGACGAGTTACGGTGTACTGTGTCAATAATACGTCGAATGCAAAGTGAACGTGAAAGGGCACAACGAGAATCAGATGCATGGAATACAGATAACAAACGACCAGTTAGTTTTACGGCATAGGTGAAATAGCGATATTTTATAGTTACATAAAAGCTTAACTTTTATTATTATTAAGTTGATCGTCGCCATTGTATATTTCTGTGAGTAGAAAATCATTCATGAATAGTGACACCATAGAATTAGCGTATATTCTGAGAAATACTATTAATTTATATGTCAAAATAAAAAATAGACAATACCAGTCAGCCTGGTGCTCATGGTCCAAGACTCACTTGGGGTGTACACAGATTGACCACTGATGACCCAATGTGATGACCTTTGACTGCATTCATAAACCGCAATAGCACTCCCAATTGATCAGATGTGTAACTGTAAAAAATATTTATGTAAGCATTCAATTTCATGAAATTTATGTGACAGCAATTTGCCAAAATTAATTGCTGAGAATCAATTTCTAGTAAGACTTCCTTCCTGGCTGCCGGTAAGGGTATGGTTAGTGTTTGGGGTTGGGACTGAAGTAAGTGAAAAAGGATAGAAGTCTTGTCCAATTTCATTACAGGTATGGACTGCATCAATTTTGTGTTCTTGTGCAACATATTTCCAAGTTCATTCAGTATTCAGAATAGTGCAGTAGTGCAGTGAACAAGTTTTCTAGGCCCACACAAAAATAAAGGCAGTCTACATTATGTAGGCCTACACAGGTATACCTGGCTTTGTTTCTATCTTGCATGAGTACCTTTATAGTCAGAGGATGTTTTGAACCAATCCCATAATGCATTGCAATGTGCCTATACTGTGCTGTACAAAACTCATGTCAGTACTTAGGGATAAAAAGTGCATGTACAAGAAGCTAGAGGACCACAAAACATTTCATGATCATGCAAAAAAAATCCCTAAGTACTAACACTTTGGGGGCTAAAATGAGTGTAGAAGTCAGGATTTTTATGTGTTAAGAATAGGATTTTGGTGGGATCACATGACCCTATTGAGGTGAAATTTACCAAAACTGGTGCATTGTGGGATTGACTCAATACACCCTCTGCTTTATAGTATTCTACCTTGTGTAAATACATTGCCAATGCTATGGCCATACAAGTAGGGAGTGAGTCAGCCAGTATATCCTGTAGTATGTGTCATACACACCCCTACAATCACTATTGAACTCCAATAGCAATTCTGAATTCACTGAAGTAGTGGGTGAACTTGGCATTTGAATCCATGCATATTGTATCTACAGGGTATTTGGTGTCATTGGCAACTAGTTTACAAAGTTGACACACATTGTGTCGACATCCTTGTCAGCATTGAGGATAATTATATCAATTTGTTGATGTTGATATTGATGAACAAAACAACACTCTTAATCCAGGAAAAAGCTCCAAAGTAATTGATTACTGATATTTTTTTTAAATGAAGAGGTTACTATGTGCATTTTAGGCCATAAGCTTCAACCAGTTCATGCCAAAGAATTGTTTGTTATTGAATTTGGTGTACATGAAGTTATTATTATTGGCTACTATGCTTCCCCAGAAAATTCCTCTAAAATCAGATTTTTTTTCAACCATTCATTTGAAACTTGGACCTTATAAATAGTAAATTTTAGGACATCTTCCCCAGATTTCAAGAGGCTAGGTTCATTTGTTATAATTTTCCCGGTAATTTTCTTTATTGAGAAAAAATTATATGATTTTTTTTTTAGTAATGATTCCATATAAATCTAGCCAAGAGGGATGGCCTTATGGTAATCTAAACTTCAGGAGGATACCAAAACATCATAATCTCTCATTTTTATTAAAATAAAGTGTGTACTTTGAAAAAAATAATTTGTAATTTTTAAGAAAAGTAAAAACACAGGTCTATAAATAACTTAAGGTTGTTGCATATTGTCATGCCACTTGCCCCTTTGCCACTCTGATGATGAAATTTACGTCACTGCGTAATCATTGTCAGAATCGCTAGCGGTGACCCAAGCGGCAGAGCGTCAAGCCAATCAATATCCCTGCCGCTCGGGCTGCCGCTTTGCCCAATGCGGCAAATCGCATTGAGTTGACCACTGGAGTGGTGCCGCTCATGACGTATTCCAAGCGATAGCGCCGCTTGCCTATAATAGCTCAATCCTGCAAGTGGCTTGCCGCTGAGTGGCAAGCGGCCTGACACTATGTAATCACCTTTAAAGGAGCAGATCCACAGCCTCATCTCCCCAACTTACCTCAAAGGTTCAGATTTTTGTATCATTTGACCCATTGGCCTAAGTATAGTCAGGGCATAGGAATAATTTTTGCTGTCTGGGAGCATGAAGTTATTCAGGAATATTTTCTGCAAGAAATTAACTGTTTGAGCGGCTTGCCGCGAAGCCCTAGCGTGTGGGGTCCAGGGGCCCGCCTTATGGCCCCTGGTGGGGTCCAGGGGCGAAGCCCAGGCGGGGGTCCAGGGGGCGGAACCCCCGGAAGCTCTTGGCTAAACTATATTTGAGGGAAAAAATCATCATCCTCACACCCCATTTCTTTCAATTTTGTAGCATGTTGAAAAGGTTTACAAAAACATTTTAGCAATGTTATGTAGTTAAGCTGAGTACAAAATCATCAAACATGAAGAAACAACATAAATGATAGCTTTTTGGGTCAAAATTCTGGCAAAATAACAACACACTTTATTAGAAAGGGAAAAACTGTTGCTCTTTGTCTGAAATTCACATGATTTCATTTTTTAATTGGTGACAAAAAGTTACCTGTGTGAAATTATTTTTTGAGAAAAATGTAGAAATAATCACTAATTTATTCAGAGTACCCCACCCCCTTCAACAAAATATATTTAACAGAATGCTGGCTGGTTTCACACACAGAGAATACACAGTCACACTGCATTGTACATGTTGCAGATCGCATTTACCTTAGATCGTCTCATAAAATCGGGGTCCTGTAGGCTGCTGATCGAAAATCGACATTTTGTTTACACAGATATAAAACATGGAAGCATAATTATATCTTATTTTTGGCAAAATATTAGTAATAAAACACGTACCTTAGCTGCTCATTTTTCTGCACGATGCTGGGAATCAGGTGTGTTTGCTGTGTGTGTAGACTTTATCGGAGTCTCGTCTATGAAAGCTTTAAGATAGAGTCTAACTGTCAGTGCGCAACAGAGACTATAGGTTTGATCAGGTTTAAACACAATCAGCATGTTGGTTTTGCAAGTCTAGTAATAGCTCGACCAAAAATGCACCATTTTTTTGTTTAATAACATTTTAGCAAATAAAATACAAATTGTAATTCATAAATTAAATTATTTAAGGGTTATATGG